>JASDQU010339354.1:0-12425 GCA_032191745.1 Picea mariana
CCTTCCATCACTTCTTCTCTAAAAGAAAAATCTAAGGTTCAAGCAGTGGAAGATCACATCGAGAATCAACAACAAGTTCTCCAAATCTTAAAGGACAACCTGACCATGGCACAGAATTGCATGAAACAACAAGCAGATCAACATCGTAGTGAAAGAAGTTTTGAAGTAGGGGATTCGGTGTTTTTAAGACTACAACCATACAAACATATGTCCCTCAAGAAAGCCAAGAAGAATAATAAATTATCACCAAATTACTATGGCCCTTATAAGGTGTTGCAAAAGATTGGGACTATGGCATACAAATTGGAGCTGCCTGCATCTTCACGATTACACCCAGTTTTCCATGTTTCATGCCTAAAGAAGGTTATAGGCAACAAGATGCCAGTTCAAACTATATTTCCAGAAATTGACGAGGAAGGAAAAATCATATTGGAGCTTGAAGCCATCACAGGCACAAGAATTCGCCAGCTAAGGAATAGATCCATTTCATAGTATCTCATTAAATGGATGAAACTACCGTATTCCACTTGGGAAGATGAGTCTTTTATACAAAAGCATCCAGAGTTACTCAAGCGTTGCAGACAACAATTGTCTCAAGGGGAGGGGCATGTTAAGCCCTAATATTGGCTCATTACCCCTTAATTGGGGCATATTATATTACTAATGTTATTTTATTTATGTCAGACTTAGGCCATTAGTTGTAATTATACCTCCTAGTCTCCTATATATACCAAGGAGACATTTTCATTTTGAATCATCTTGTACTTGAACATTTAAGTGGGGTAAAAGGAGGTTGCCCCCTTGAAGAGGCTTATTGTCTGAAATTATCTCTTTTTCAGGGCATTGAGTACTTTTTCTGAGGATTTTCTATGCTATATTGATATTTGGTTCTTAACAGCTAGAGAGATAGTGGGGGGCCCAGAGGGCCCATAGTGATAATAGTGGAGGTGTAATATACCACATATAAAAAGTATGCAGAACAGAATAAAATGCTAGAAATGAAAGAATAACAGTAATATAACCAACATAATCTCCAAAATAACACATAAATGATATAAGAACAACAACATAAATAACACTTTGATTCAGAAAGCAATGTTCACGGGCCTCTTCGAGGGGGAAACCTCTAGTTGAGTAGCGCTCTGTTACAATAATCTCCAAGCTAGGGTTTTCATACCCTCGACCCTTATTTATACTAAATATGTCTATCAAGAGAAGCATCTAGAGGAAGATCCTTCTAGAAGCGAAAGCTTCTATTAGGTCTTCTTACATCCTCCTTATTCTATTTTATTGAAAGGACTTATTAATATTGACCTTTATTACATCCAAATATATTCTCTACCTATGTGTGAGTTAGGACCCTAACATGTCCGCCCCCTTAAAAACAACCTTTTCCTCAAGGCTTGAGATGTGGAAACTGTTGCAGAATGGTAGCTGGTTCCCAAGTGGCATCTATTGGAGTTGTATCTTTACACTGGACTAGCACTTCCTTGATGGTTCTTCGATGCAGGAAACACTCATGCTGGTCCAAAACTGCTTCTAGCTATAGTCAAATGGATACTTCTTCAGCTAACTCGAGAAGGTTGGTTTGAATTTGGCACCTAGTTCCAATCACCTTCTTTACGCATGAAACATGAAAAACAAGATGTAGCTTCGAATGACTGGGTAGAGCTAACTGATAGGTGACTTGTCCCACATGCTTGAGAACTGTATAAGGACCATAAAATTTGGGCGCTAGCTTCTGACAATGCTTGGCCTTGAGGGAAGTTTTCTTGTATGGTTGCAGTCACAGAAACACCTAATCCCCTTCTGCAAATTGACATTCAGAGCAACCTTGATCTGCTTGTTGCTTCATGCGATTCTGTGCCATTACCAAGTTCTCTTTGAGGGTATGGAGAGTATCCTCTTGAACTGTAAGTGTTTGGTCAACCGCCTGGACCTTCGAGGTACCCGGTAAGTATGAGAGAACTAAATGTGGCTTCTGTCCATATACTTCTTCAAAAGGAGTCATGTGTGTAGCTATATGGTAGGAAGTGTTGTACCACCATTCAGTGAGGGGTAACCATTGAGCCCACTGATTTTTCTTTTCAGAGGAAAAACACCTCAGATATGTTTCCAAACACTTGTTCACAACTTTCGTTTGACCATCAGTTTGGGGATGATAAGTTGTGTTGAGATGCAATTGGGTGCCGTGTAGCTTGAACATTTCTTGCCAAAAAATGCTTGTGAAAGTTGGGTCACGATTAGAAACAATAGAGTGTGGCATGCCATGAATCTTGAAGACCTGGTCCATGAAAATTTGAGCCACCATGGATGTAGTAAATGGGTGTTGAAGAGCACAAAAATGAGCATACTAGGAAAGGCGATCCACAACCACCATTATGACTGATTTATTTCCCGATTTGGGTAAGCCAGTAATAAAGTCCATAGAGATATCCTTCCAAATAGCATGTGGAATTGGAAGCAGTTGTAGTGTGCCCGAAGATTTGATTGTTTCTCCCTTGTTGCGTTGACATGCATCACATTCAATGACAAAATTATGGATTTCCTGTTTCATACCATCCCAGAAAAAGAACGTTTGACCCTGTCATAGGTTTTGGTGAACCTAGAGTGCCCTGCTATGTGTGTAGCATGAAGCTCAAAAAGTACTATGGATTTAAGCTTTGATTGTTTACTTAAATACAAATGGCCTTTGTATCGAATCTCATCCTAGATCCAATAGTACCCTGGGGGAGCTGGAGCATTGGTCTGCAATTTATGGATTAGATGCGAACTTTTGGGATCTTGTAGCCATTCCTGGCGAACAACTTGGAGCCAATCTAGTATAATGAAGGAAAGAGAAAAAAGGAATCCTTCTCCTTCATATTTTTGGGACAGTGCATCCGCCACCACATTGTATTTTCCTTTCTTGTAAATGATCTCATAATCATATCTAAATAGTTTAGTCACCTATTTTTGTTTTTTGGGGGAGGAAATGCATTGTTCCAGAAAGTACTTGAGGCTTTGATGGTCGGTCTTAATTTGGAAACTTTTCCCCAAGAGATAAGGGCTCCATAGATCAACGACATGCAGAATAGCCAACATTTCCTTTTCATAGTTGGGTTTGCCTAGATTCCTTTCAGATAGTTGCTTGCTAGTGAAGGTCAAAGGTTTACCCTCTTGCATAAGGACAACACCAATTCCATTCCCTGATGCATCACATTCCAACACAAAGGTCTTTATGAATTCAGGAAGGGCCAGAACCGGAGTGGTTCACATGGCCATCTTCAAGGTTTGGAAATCTTGAGCAGCGGTTGGAGTCCAAGTGAAAGAGTTTTTTTTTAGGAGAGTAGTGAGAGGTGCTGCAATCTTTACATAATTCTTAACAAACTTGCAATAATACCCTGTTAAGCCCAGAAATCAACACAAGCTTTTGAGAGTCTTTGGGTGCAGCCAGTTTTGCATATCTTCAATCTTTTTTGGATCGACCTTGACGCCATCCTTGCCAACTATATGACCCAAGTATTCTACTTCTGAGGCACCAAAAGCACATTTAGACTATTTCTGGAAACGTTGGTGTTGAGAGAGCAGATGGAGAAATTGATCCACATGAGTAAGATGGTATTTCCAGGTTTTTCTATAGATGAGGATATCATCAAAGAAAACTAAGACAAAATGACGGAGAAAAGGATGGAAGACATGATTCATGAGGCTTTGGAAGGTGGAGGGGGCATTACAAAAGCCAAAGGGCATGACCAAAAAATCATAGTGGCCCTCATGAGTTCAAAAGGCTATATTGGGAATGTCTGCCTCTTTCATATATATCTGGTGATAGCCCGAGTGAAGATCAAGTTTAGTAAAGAATTGGGCACCACTCAATTCATCCAGGAGGTCATCAATGACAGGAATGGAAAATTTTTCTTTAATGGTCAGTTTGTTGAGGGCACGGAAGTCAGGACACATTCTCCAAGAACTTTCTTTCTTCAGGACCATGACTATAGGAGAAGAGTAAGGGTTCATACTAGGGTGGAAAACACCTACAGTAAGGAGTTCCTGGACCATTTTCTCAATTTCATTTTTTTGTGAAAAGGGGTGGCAATACATATGGATATTCGGAGGAAGGCTTCCGGGTACAAGGGGAATGGAATGATCATGAACACCATGGGAAGGTGGGAGTCCTTTGGGAGTGGAAAATACCATTTGATGTTTATAAAGGAGGGCTTGGAGGTCTTGCAACACCGGGGGTGTATCTGTTGCTTGTATGGAATGGAGTTGGGAAATGACACTAGAATGACCTTTTTTGAGAAGATTTTCCATGTGATGGGAACTAATGACCTTAGGTGAACCAACAGTGATTCCTTGGAATTTATATTGGTGGCCTTCTTGGTTGAATTGCATGGTTAATTCCTTAAAATACATGATAATGGGACCCAAAGTCCTTAGCTAGTTTGCACCGAACACAATGTCACAACAGCCCATGTCGATAGAAAACATATGGGATTTTAGGGGGTAGTCACCGATTTGGAGATGCACATTTTCACAACACCCTCCACATTTCATGGAACCACCATTGGCAATCATGATTTGGAAATTGTTGACGGCATGGATGTAGCAATGAGTTTCTTGGGCAATGCGGCGATGAATAAAATTATGGGTGCTTCCACTATCAACCCGAATGATGAGCTTCTGATGCTTGATGTAACCAATTAAATTGAGGGTTTGGGGGGTGGAGAAGCTAGTGACAACATTGAGGGAAATTATCGGTTCCACTTCGGGAGGGTCTGAGGGAGGGGTTATGTCAGTGATTCCAGGTGACTCAGGCACAAGGGGAGTTTCAACATCCTCTTCTGAAATATCCTTAGAGATGGCCATAAAAATATTTTGTTCCTTACACTTGTGGCCCGAGAAATATTTTTCATCACAATTATAACCAAGGCCTTTGATTTGGTGTTCATCCATTTTAGCCCTGGTCAATTTTTGGATCTTTAATGGGGCGGAGGGAGTAGTGGGATTTATGGGTTTAGGGCGAGGGATAAAGAAGGGTTTATGATTTTGAGAGGATACAACCTATTGTGCTTCTTTATATTTTTTAGTATCCTCCACCCAAATCTAAGGTCGAGCCATGAGGACATGGGCTTGAATCTTATCCTTGTGCCCACTGATAAAACACTCTCAAAAGAAAGCATCAGTCATGCGCTCTGTTTGAAAAGCAAGGTTCTTAAAGGAAGCTATGAAGTCTTCTATTGTTCTTGATTGTTTCAACTTTTTCAAACAACCCAAATGGTTGGTGTCAGTTTCAAAGCATTCATAAAGCTCAGTCACAAATTGGGTCCAAGCAATATACCCTTGACAATAAGTTTTTCTCCATTGCCACCATTTCCAACATTCTTGATCTAGATGGAGAACACCATACCAGAGTTTGGCCAAGTCATATGTAATGCCGTATAAAGAGAAATAATGTTCCATTTGGGTGACCCAACCACTGGGGTCTGAGCCATCAAATTTGGTCACATCCACCCGCGGAAGGTGTAGGTCATGTTGAAAGTGATGGTGCTGAAAGGTATGGGAATGGGAGGAATGCTCACCTTCAATATTTGGAGGTGCGTCAGAGAAAGGGTCATCGATAGGGATCTTCAGTTTGGTACAGAGTGATGCAAGACAAATTCAAGATGGGTGGTTAGTTCTTGTTTGACTTCCTCCATTGAGGACTACATGGTTGTATTTATGGCTATATTGATGGATGTATCGATTGAGGCAACAATAGCACTGAGTTGTTTCACTTATTTTTGGGTCTCGAGGAAACCATATTGCAAGGTATTGAAGCGAGCTTCCAAGTCTTGTCTACGGGTATGGGCCATGATGATGGGTGAACTGAAAAGGGGTGGGAGGGGTCAAATTTTTTTCCAAAAAATGATATGGATGAATGCGATAAGGGAAAAGAGATGAATCCAATGGAATATGTTTCAAATAATGGTGAAAACATTTCCAGACATTATTTTTATTTTATTTTTTATTTTTTTACACCTGTAGAGTTATACTTCAGTCTAAAGAATAATGCAGCAATGAAATCCCCAAATGCTTAACCAGAAAGAAATGTGTATTTACTTGGCAACCCAAACACAGTTGCACAACAATAGATCTTGTGTGTTTTAATTTGTTTATGTTTCTATCTCCCAAGGGCTAGGTATTCAAGGCTTTTACAGATAAGGGTTTGCCCTGTGCTATAGGTCTTTGATATACGTGCGAGGTCCAACAGTAGTACTTGGCCCAATATCTCAGGGCACTAACTAAGGAGGATAGATTGTACCCATAGTCGTACTACCTGACTACCCAGGTACTAGAGAGTATCTTCCTGAGTGTTGTTCTTGATGGCACTATAGCAGTTAGGTGGCCGATCGGTTTATCTAAAGAGGGCTTCAGGAAATCTAGGCCGATCCATACACAGGTGTTGTCTGATGCGCTACCACTCGAAGGGGTACCAACAAGGGTTACAAGGGTGGCCAACATATGTGCGCTTAAGAACCACTTGTATTTCCTATGTGTATGAATCCCTCAACCATGGCTTTATGCGTGTAACGATGGATATCTGTGGCTTAAAGACGCTGGAATATGTCTCTACCCTGAAATTGTTTTTCCCACAAATTCTGCTAAGGAAAGTGCTCTGATACCACTTGCAATATACCACATATAAAAAGTATGCATAACATAATAAAATGCTAGAAATGGCAGAATAACAGTAATATAACCAACATAATCTCCACAATAACACATAAATGATATAAGAACAACAACATAAATAACACTTTGAGTCAGAAAGCAATGTTCACGGGCCTCTTCGAGGGGGCAACCTCTAGTTGAACAACGCTCTGTTACAATAATCTCCAAGCTAGGGTTTTCATACCCTCAACCCATATTTATACTAAATATGTCTATCAAGAGAAGCATCTAGAGGAATATCCTTCTAGAAGTGGAAGCCTCTATTAGGTCTTCTTACATCCGCCTTATTATATTTTATTGAAAGGCCTTATTAATATTGACCTTTACTACATCTGAATATATTTCTCTACCTATGTGCGGGTTAGGACCCTAACAGGAGGCCATTCAATGTAAGGTGGACTAGGTCCACTATATTGTTAAATAAGGCCCACTATGGTAGTTAGATATAATAAATGGGTAGTTAGATATAATAAATGTAAGAGGACTTCTTAGAAGGTTCTACTTCTAGAAGATTCCTCCTCCAGAATGTTCTTAGGTGATGGTAGCACAATATAAAGGGGTTCAAGTAATGTAATGGGACATGAAGATAAGTATTGTATCTGGAGCAGTAGATCAATAGCAGGATTCCCCCTCGAAGAGGCAAGTGAACAGGAGAGGATCGCTTCCATAATAGGATCCATTATATGGTGTTTCCTTACTTCAAGGGTTTGGTAATAATAAAGTGTGGTTTCTTTTATCATGCTTTGTGGATCTATTGTGTATTTAGTATTTGTTGTGATTATATTTGTAGATCTATTCAGGTTCTTAACACATTCTACACTAAACCTAGAAAGTTTATAACCAATTCTAGAACCTATTGCTCTAATTAAACCATTTCCCTATTATTCCTAACAGCCCCTTAATAGAGAAATGAATTTTCTACAACAAGTAACTTATTTATGCAAATTTCAAATTTAGTCTTTCCACGAGTCTTAGTAAATATGTCTACATATTATCAATTGGATTGTTTATCAATTTGATGGAACTTTGGTTATCAAACTTGATGATTGTAGGTACTTGTTTCTTTTCTCCAACATCTTCAAGAATCCACCTAAGCCATATCACTCCATAGGTAACATTGCATAATGTTTTATACTCAACCTTGGTGGATGAAAGAGAAACTGTTGGTTGTTTCTTACTTCTCAAGGAAACTGCTCCAGATCCTGTATTAAACACATATCGAAAGATTCTCCTCATGTCATTTGGATTTCCAACCCAATCAATATCAGAATGACTTGTCAACTCAAAATTAAAATCATTAGTATATTTAATACCAAAATCAACAATTCCTTTCAATATTATTATAATGAGGCATATTCATATATTGACTAAGTTTGTTGATAGAATATGCAATATCTGGCCTATTCTAGTGAGATAATTCATACTTCCCACCAACTGGCGATACAAAGTATCATTCACTTCCTTTGTATCATCATAATTGCTCGGCTTAAAATTTGGTTCTAATGGAGTAGACATTTCATAACATTCATTCATGTTCAACCTACTTAGTAACTCCTTTGTATACTTTCTTTGTGTGAATAAGGTATTACTATTTTCCCTCAATACCTCAAGGCATAAATAATAGTGCAACCATCCAAGATCCTTCATCGAAAATTCATGTGACAATTCTCTCTTGATAACTTCAATCAATTTAGTAGCACTTCTTGTTATAATAACATCATCAACATATCCCCGGATGGGGTGACACATGGGCCACATGGGCCACACGCGTCATCGGACATAGAATTAATGAGGGAATTTAAAGCCTCTTGCCGCCACCGTCCCTCCCTATCCAGTCATGATGGCTCTCATTCTTGAAGGCCAAGCCTTAATGCGTCATGCCTTAATGGACGCTTGGGCTCGACTCCTCCGCCTCAATACGATCCTTCAAATCGACATCACCCAAGCACCAATGGATACCAGAGCCATCGATGTTGTGGTCCTCTTGGTATTTTCATTATGTTGGAAATGTTATATGGGGCGTTTGGGTCTGGAGAAAAAAATTCTTATGTTGATTCTACCCCGAGACACAACTAGTTCTTACGATTTTTTAGCTATCTTGTGTTCATGTAAAACTATGCCAAGAGAGAGGGGAAAACCCCATCAAGGGTCAGCCTATTACAATAGATTTGGATAGCACAATTCCCTGAGGAATGTCTCTCGAGTGCATCGGGTAGGCAGAGACCATGTGGGATCCTTGGGGCAGAATTGGCCTGCGTAGGGCCCTTTAAAGATTTGGCCTCACCACGACTAGGGACTTACCTCTCATGCTCATGTTATGGTTGAGGTCCCTTCACATCTCTCATGGTTCAATTGGTATGAGTAGGCTCAGCTGCAAACTCGTCCTCCTAGCACCGAGAATATCCACGGTGGCTTCCCAATGGAGTAATACTTTTTTCCCAACTAGGTGGAATTCTTTCCTTTCCTTCCCTCGACAGTCCTGAAGTGCCAGCCTGCTACCTGCACCACCAGCCTTACCTCCTGAGAAGAAGAGGCCTTACCTCATGAAGACCACTCATGGTGCAATTTAGCTACCTCCATGAAGGAATACCCCATCAAAAAATCGGTTGTTTCCATCAATTCCATTGTTTCCACCTTGGACGAAAGCCAGGCTGAAGATGACTACCACTCATCTCCTGACTCCTACCGTCTCATGGAAAACCACTTGTTTATGATATTTGAAATGAGGAGGGAGATGGACAAGTAGTAGCATTGCCATAGTTTCTTTGGAAAGTGCCTGTATTCCATTTACGCACCCCTATCAAGCGAGCCTGAGAAGAGACACTGCTCGACGTGATTTCATCCCTTCATCTTCAAACTCTGTCACGATGGCCCTGGGTCACCACATGCATAGCTTCTTTCATGTTTTTTTCTTTGTGTCAATGGAAATAATTTTTGCAGTTTTTCCTAGGTCTGTCTTTGGTTCAGTCTTTGGCTCAGGCTTGATTGTGTTCGGTTCAGGTTGGGGCACCCAGTCCACCAGAACAAGTGGCAAGTCCCCTGATTGTATTTTGACAATTGTCATCTTTTTTTTTAGTCATGTAACTATGGAAAAATTTCAAGCCTTTCATTATGGTTTCCACCTTGGTGGAAGAACAACTGGCTAGATCATATGTATATCTGGACACATACGATTTTTTATTTCGCAAGCTAATATAATTATTTTTATTTACAAAAAAAAAAAGATCATCAACATATAAATAAATCAAAGAAACATGACAATTCAAATCCTTCTTGATATAACGACTCAGATCTCATTTACTTTGAATGAATCCTTGATTAAATAAAAATATATCAATTTTAACATACGAAGACCTGAGTGAATGTCTAAGTCCATATGAATCTTTTTTCAACATGCAGAAAAGATCATCCTCACCCTGCTTTACAAACTCCTCTGGTTGAACAAGATAAACCTCGGCTTTTAATTCTACATTTAGAAAAATTGATTTTACATGAAACTGATGTAGCATCCAATCATATTTAGTAGCCAATGTTATCCTCACATTAACCATTATCATATCAATCACATGTAAAATAAGAGATGACATAAATTGTCTCATTCATACACACTCATAGTCTATACATTTTTTCTATGAATAACCCTGTTCAACCAACATCGCCTTATATTTATCAATAATACCATCAATGTTAAAATTTAACTTGTACAACCACTTTGCACCAATAGGAAATTTATTTTTAGGCACTTATGTCAACTCCCACATTTCATTTCTAATTATAGCATCGTTTTCTTCTTTCATTGCATCCATAAAAAAATTATGATTTTTATCTTGTTCAAAAGTTAAAGGTCCCTTTACATTCATAACTTGAGTCATTAATGCATAATCTTTATACCTTCTAGGTGTTTGAGTTTGTCTTGTTGATCTCCTTGGTGCTACACTGCTTTGTGGGGTTCCTTTGTCTCTTGTTTTTCTTTATGGAGTACTTTCATCTCTTATTGGAGAACTCTAGCTACTTGAAGTGTCCATGTTGCTTGAAGCTTCAAATTGAACCCATTCAATATCTTCTCCTTCTTATTTGAAACTTTCGTTATTGACATTGGGAATATGCCATACATCATGCATATCCTCCTTTCAAACTTTAACTTTATCTACATGTTCATGAAATAATACATCTTTGTTTGAAAAAACCTTATGAGTGAGAGGATCAAACATTTTATAATATTTATGATCTTTGGAATAAACAATAAATATGAATTTTATTTCCTTGGTATCAAGCTTTCTTCTATCTTCTTTTGGAATATGAGAAAATTCCTTGCTTCCAAAAATTCTCAGGTGACTAACTTCAGGTTTGAAGCCATAAAATGCTTTAAAAGGTGTTTTGTGTTGTAGACTTTTTGTAGGACTTGTATTTTAAGATATACAACAGTGTTTATTACTTCAACCCAAAAACCATTAGAAATATTTTTACCTTTTATCATGCTCCAAGAACAGTCAACCAAAGCTCTGTTTTTCCTCTCATCTATTCCATTCTAATGAGGAGCATGTGACACTGTAAAGTGTTGTTGTATCACATTGTTTTTTCAATACTTGATTAATTCCCCTGATGTGTAGTGTAACCCTTGATATGATTGGAGAGTCTCGATGTACCTACCTATTTGTTTTTCCACCAAATTCTTAAATGGTGAGTGCAAGCTAATGATTGTCTCTCATGACACGTTAGTGGCAATGCAAACATGGAAACAAATCAATCTGTTAACTTGGAGGGATTATTCAAGGTACTTTTACAATGAATTTGAATATGGTGTAAGACGATGAAATGTAGGAAATTGAATTAGCTTTCAAATATACAACTTTTACTGATATAAATTGTGAATAACTACGTCAAATTTGATTTCTTCTAACAATGGTATGTTATTTTTCCAACAAAATATAAGGTATATAGATTTTTTCGTGGAGGTGTTAAGTACCTTAATGATGGAATTTTGTTCCAAAAACTTGTATACTTGTAGAGAACCTGGTGTTCTAGTGCAATCTATTTTTTGGAAATTTATAATATTAACTTTATATTTTTTAAAATTATCAAAGTCAAGATATCCTTGAAATTACAACACATTTTGGTCGTGCAGGCTAAGAGGGTCTTAACATGACCAAGAGATTTTTTTTTTATGTATATTGTAGATATTGGTCTCCCATAGTATGACATAAAAATCATTCGAGAAATGGTTAAGCCAAAAAGACTATAGAAAAATTAAGAGATGTATGTATTCCAGGATTTTGGTATATGCGAAGTCAAAAATAGATTAAAAATAGTAAATAATATTAATTTAGAAAAATCTATATACTTGGAATCTACATAGTCAACTCTATCTATGTATGTAGTTTCTTTGACAACTTTATCACTTAGCTTATAGAAAAATAACGTAAAAGACAAAGATATAGAGAGGCATTCACAAAAATGAAGGTTTTTATCAATTTGCAGACCGAACCACTAGGTTTATCATCCCAACCCTAAATATGAGGAAACCAAGTCAGCATACATGTTTTCAATCCTGCCCCCCAAAATAATGAATTCAAAATAACCTGCACATGTTCTTAAGAGTGTGCAATACTCTAGGAACACACACATGTTCCTAATAGAGCCCACACATTATAGGAACATGCACATGTTCTTAGGAGACTACACACACTCCTATGAGGTATTTTTTATTTCTCTCTCTCTCTCTCTCTCCT
>JASDQU010339366.1:1287-12485 GCA_032191745.1 Picea mariana
GTTATGCTAGATAATATTTCTTCTGCTGTATATCCAAAGTTTCGGCCCTTATGGGTATGAAACTTTCTTTTATGTATTTCTCTGATATTTCTTCTCTGCAATTCCACAGGTCTGATCAAAATTGGATGTGCCAAATAGAATTTATAGTAACTTCCCCACAACTTGCTGATTTTTTGTCTTTCCAGGAGATCTAACTTGTATAGCATTCCCCTCACAAAATAATTGATATAAAATTATGAAACTCATACCAGAAATAATAAAAACTATCAACTATCCAATGCAATTAGTCTCACTCAATTTGGATACTCTAGGAAGAAGTTATGATTGTTTTACCTGGAACACCTTCTTGAGACTAGTCAGATACCCTATCTTCTACAGGGTGTATCTAAAAATGTACGATGACCTAGAAGTTGAAATGTTTATCACAGATACCTTAATAATTTTTGCAAATATCCTCTAGAGTTCAGGGTCTGAAATGTTACAGAAACAATTTTATAGCGAAAAACCCGCAATGACTCAGTTCAGGATGATTCCAGAACCCTAACTTGCACAGGTTGTATCTCTGAAAGTATAAGGCCTCAGGAGATGAAATTTTAACCAAACGTACCTTGTTCTGTCTACTAAATATTCTCTAATCTGTTCCTTCTGAAATGTTGTAGAAAAAAAAGTTATAGTGAAAATGACAAGGTGTCTCAGATGTAGAAGCAAAACCCCAAGACCTCGAGCTCTGATACCATATGTTAAGAACCAAATATCAATATAGCATAGAAAAACCTCAAAATAAGTAATCAACACCTTGAAAAGGATATAATTTTAGATAATAAGCCTCTTCGAGGGAAACCTCCTTTTACCCGACATAAATGTTCAAGTACAATATGATTCAAAATAAAAATGTCTCCTTGGTATATATAGGAGACTAGGTGGTATAATTACAACTAATGGAATAAAGTCGACATAAATAAAATAACATTACTATTGTAATATGCCCCAGTTAAGGGGTAGTGAGCCAATATTAGGGCTTAACATAATTCACATTTATCGAGGTAATTCATGATTCCCAAAGCATTGATCAAAATTGTTTTTGGCTATTCTTGGTTAACCAAATCTTCTCATCCATTGGCACATTCCAAATTTATGAAAGCTCATGTTATTAACTCATTTGGAGGCATCTTCACATCAATTGATGAGATGTCCACCTTGGAGTTTTCATGAAGGTTTCATTTGGCATGTGTGGGTTTGTTCAACCATCCATTGAGTTGTAGATGACATTGGAATGATTTAAGGAGGTTGATTACACCTTGTTGGCTTCACATTGACATATTAGAGCTGATTTAGAGGAGGCTACCCATTGTTTAGTGTTACATTCATCACTTGTGAAGCCTTCTTCACCTTGAAGAGCCATGTGTCCACTTGGAAGGGGATTGCGATTCCTTTTTTACATGTTTGATTAGGACATATCATTCACCTCCAAGTGGAATTTGGGCACCATGAATAAGTTAGTTTTGAACCAAGAATGGGTCTCAAGGTCTAACCAAGCTCAAGGGAGGGAAACAAGGGACTTGTTCCCTAAGTGAAAATTCTTAGGACATGTTCCCTAAGTGAACATTCTTAGTATTAACATTCTTAGAGTGGATAAGGTAGTTGTGTTACTATTTCCTTTTGTTGAGTGAGAGTGAGAAAAAATGCATAGTGTTGGTCTCTTAGAAAAAAGTAGCAATTCCCAAATCACAAGAAGGATGGGGTCTCAAGAATATCTTTTTTTTCTTAAAGTATTTAGTTGATAAAAATGTTTGGATTCTCCTCCAAGGCACCAAATTATGTATGCATGTCATAAAGGATAAATACATAGATCCAGACTTAGTGGAGGACTAGGTAATAGTTCCTATTAAAAAATACCAAAATTCCTAAGTTATTTGAAAACCAATTATCACATCATTCCCCCTGATTGGAAATTTCCCAGTATGGCATGTTGGAAAGGGATATAATGTCCAATTAGGGTTGGAATTGTGGGTAGGAATCATAGAATCCTTAAATATACCTATTCCACTCATTTAGTAAATATATCATAGAGGCTTCAACACTCCGAGGAAAATTGCGAAAGAACCCATTTAAACATGTAGTTGGAAATAAATATAGCTGTCTTGGAGAGAGTTTGGTCTTAGGGAGTATCATGTAGAAATATTGAAGGACTTCACAAGAATCCTTAAAAATATTCTTTATAAGACTTGGTGAGGAGGAGGATCAACTTGTATGATATTTTAATCCTTGTTTCTTCATTAGTTTCTTGAATGGGGAACTCAAAGATCACAAGTTTTTTTTCTCCTTCTTCAACCATGGTATGATGAGATTAATATTCTTGACTATGCACAATGTCTTGGTCAGCAAACGGATTCACAAAAATACATAATCCTTCTTGAGTTAACTCAACAAATTCTTTGATGATTAGTTGGATGGTTGCTACATAGTCATCTAGTTGCTATCCTTGCTCACTTGTACATGTTTTAGTCACACCAGGAATATGTTTTCTTGATAAAACAAAAATGAAATATATCTATAGGTTGATGCAAATGAAGAAACATGCCGATTTTTTCGTCATTGTTGGTGATCCCCTGAGAGTCTCTGTCTCTTCTAAGGGTGGTCGGGTATCCTTTGTTGCTTGCACTATGGTTTAGGGCCTCCTTGTCTCCTTGTTGGGTTGGGATGTCAAATTTTATTGTGGTGTAGGGCCTCCTTATCTCCACTGCGCGAGGGTTCTCTCCTCCCTCTCGAAGATTGAGTGTATTCCCTATAAATAACCATATCTAATATGTAGGTCTCCACTACATAGGGGTTCTCTCCTCCATATCACTCTCCTCCCTCTCGCAATCTCAAATGGCATGGTTTCAAGGTTTTCTCTCCACTGCACAAGTGTTCTCTCCTCCCTCTCACTCTCGGCCTCCCTCTTGTTGAGCTCAAATGATGGGGTTTCAAGGGGTTTCGCTCTGCTAGTAGATGGGAATGAAGGGGTTTTGCGGGTTTCTCAATGCTAGTATATGGGCACGAATAGATCACTAGTGAATCCAGCTATAGTGTTGTTGTGTCATGTGAATGGGTGCAGGCTCATTATGCAATTTGAAATTTGTTTTTTTGTTTGTTATTTTGTTTGAAATTGCTTATTTTTTTTATTTTTATGTTTTGATATATTTAATGTTTTTAATATATATCAATTATATGTTATTTAATATAATATATATCATTGATATATATAATAATAATAATAATCTATTATTTTCTAAACAAATAAAGAAACACATCAACAAAAAAATCAAGCCATGCAAAACCAGATTGTGTAATTAGAAAAGAAAAATCAACAAGAAAAATTTAGAGTTGGATAATGACACCATTAGGAGGTTTTTTGGTTAATTTGTAGCCTTGTTCATGGCCATTGGTCCCTAGAATATGACATCTAGGTCTTAAATTATTTATATAGAATGACAAAAAAATTCATGACATGAGGTATCACTTCAATGTATTTGGCCTAATATTTGGACATGAATGTCATTTATATGTTTTCATACTACATATGGGTCTCGGTGCCTTGACCATGGTTGTAGTAGGGAAACATGCCTTAATCCCTTAGCCATGGTCAAGGGAGGGAAATGACAACTCAAGCCCCAAACATATAATATCTAGCTCAAGCACCATGAACAAATCCTCAAGTCACCACACAAGACAATGGATGGGTCACAAGGCCTTATCTATCATCAAAGAATGACAACAAGTGCCTTATAATATTGTTGAAGATTCTGAAGTTGATCAAGAGCCTTGAACAAGTCCTCAAACCAACATAAAAAAAAAATGGACTTTAAGAGGAATATAGGATAACGATTAGGTTTTGTACATCGAAAATGGGTGTAGAGGCATAAACATGGCAAGTTGGAGACAATGGCCTAAAGCGATAACTAAACCTTCTCGAGCTCATGAACCACCATCTAAAGACTGTGGTATCTCACATTCTCAATGAAAGTTTGACTATGTTGAAACAATACAAAATATTCATTAAAATCTAAATGGTAATATTAGGAAAACCAAAATTTTTTTAGAGATTTGATCTATAATGCCAATACATTGTAGTCTTGATATATCAACCTCACAATCACATCCCTTACTACTTATGTGATGAAATAATTTGGCACATAAAAAACATTGACATATTTTCTTGGATAAGAGCTTGACGTGTCTATATTTTCCTTTGTGATAGTAAGGTTGTTGTCATCATTGATGGTATGTTATGAAACTATCATGTTGATATTCTAACATCCATTTGTATATTTTATTTGGCTTTGTGATAGTAAGGTTGTTGTCATCATTGATGGTATGTTATGAAACTATCCTATTGATATTCTAACATCCCTTTGTATATTTTATTTGGCTTTTGATCTTTCCATTTTATCTTTATTGAATTGAAGAATAGTCATTACTAGATTGAATCCTCACTTTGATACTCTTCCCTTACTATCTTTGTCAAATTGAAGAATATTCATTATTGGAACAAATTATAATCTTCCCTTACTATCTTTGTCGAATTGAAAAATAGTTTTTTCATAACATGTTTGTTATTTTTTCCTTAGTACACATCATGTTATGAAATTTGTAATTTGTTTGTGATATTGTTAAAAACTATTTCTTAAAATAAATGATGGGTTGCATCACAATATTTCAAATGTTTTTTCATACCAATTCTGTAAAAAGAAAGGGTTTTAACAATATGATTACTTATTTCTAAACTTTTAATCATTTGTATGACTAAAAGTTTCCTAATTATAACGTGAATCCTAGATTTTAATAAAGATAGAAGTAATTGACATTTGCTTGCATTAGTTTTTTATTTAAAATATTATTTAATAATTTTGTATAATTGATAATGAATAGTTTGGTTAGATAGCTTACGTTCAAAGAATTCTAGGTCATTTTCTCCATGGCACTTGAATGTGTTTAAGAATGTTGTGGTACATTTCCAAGTTTATGTAAGAGTGTTGGACTCATAAATGCTCATGTATGAAAATTAAATGCAAGAAATTCTCATTTATTGTTTAAGGAATGTATAATTTTTTAAGAAGAGATTGAACCAGAGGAACCTCCTCTTGGAAAATTTGTGAACCATTTCCCTCTCTAATTTCATCATCATTGTAATTATATCCGATCAAAATAACCATCATTTAGTCATCAAGGATTTGGAATGGCCTATAATAAAATACTATATGATTTTCCTATCGTGATGGATTAGAAAGGATCATAACATTTATTGATATATAAATTTGAATGGAATCTATTCAAAATATTCAATTCACCATACCTAGCCTTGTATTTTCTCTTCTTTTAATGTCTTTTTGACTAGGTTGCACTATCCTCAAAGTATTTCTTGATTTATTAAATATGCTCCCCATATTTCCCATTCAATTGGTTCGGAGTAGTCTATAATATGAAAGTTGAGGTATCTTCCATATCTTAAACCTTTTTTGTTCTTGTTGAATTTCAATTCTTCACACGGTCTTACAATTATTTTGGAAAAAGCATGCTTCACATGTTTGATTCCATACATTTATGAATGTTTTCTTTTATCAATTGATCCATCATTATCACATTTTGTTTCTATAACCTTTCAAATTGTTGGATAGAATCATATAAAGAGTCATGTAACTGATTAATTTATTATTTGACATTTTGCAAATGTTTTCCTCATTTACCCATTTTTAGATATTCAATAGTGTCATGCTCACTTACTTTATGTCTCGCTTTATTGAACTTGTCACCAACAACCTTAGGGTGTTAGGTGCTTCTGATCATGCACAAAAAATAGTTATTATATAGTGCTTCTACTTTGATGTTTCTCACTTGAAGACTATTGTGAAAAGACAATGACCTCCTTATTCTATTTTAAGCAGGTATTGATCTCAATTGATTTTTGAATTTAAAAACACCTTATTAAATTTGAAAGGGTTTGTAACTCCACCCTTTATATAATTCAATGACTCATTTTAATGAATCAAACTTATCTTTTAATTTGTATAATTCAGTGACTCGATAAACTATTGACTCAAAGAGAATTTTTCTCAATGGATTTACGATTTAATTTTACTCCAATGTCTTAAAGTTCAATGGCACTAAATGACACAATCAATAATGTGATGTTTTTGGAGATGATTCTTGAACCCTATACCATATTGGTTGTTGAAATTTCAATTATTTTATGTCTTTTTACTTCATGTGTGTATGGTGTAGGGACTAGGTGCAATTGTAATTTTTAAGTGTCCAAACTAGACACAAATTAACTTCATCAAGCATCCAAGAAATCATCACCACACATGAGTTGAGTTGATTATCAAGTCCTCTGCATGAGTGCATAATACATTGTTACTCAAATAACAAAACATAGGCAGGGATGATTTTAGGGGATAAATTTCACTCATGGGCTAATTTTCCATGGTTTTTCCAAAAAAGAGATTCGCTATTTTAAAAATGATTCGCGAAAATTCTATAGCATAAAATTATTTTACCTTACAATTCGCCAAAATTTTATAAAAACTGTATAAATCATTAGAAATTTGAATATGTTTACAATAATATTGCGAAACATTTATAGTTGGTATATGAAGGATTAGTAAGATTCGCCAAGGTTTCTACATTTCAAAATAAATTTCCATCCTTAAAATCATCCTGAACATAGGGAAAATCTCCATTCAACATACAATATATCAAATTAGAAACATGACATAATACATATCAAATTATAGTCATATTGAATAGGTTGGGATTGAGTGAGCTAGAATATGCATGTTAAAAGGTCAGAGAAGATGCATGGAGTGCTCTACAATGATAAATTGGCTAAGAATGAGAGACAATGGGTCGGGTTGAGGTTGACTTTCCTTATTTTTTTATGGTGAAATCAAAATTTATGAGATCATATGCCACAAAGATTATATGGACACTACATTTGGATAAATGCTTATGGTTGTAACTGTTGTTCTCTCCCTCTCTTGGGATAGAGATTAGATTTAATAGGTATATCTCTTTCTCTCTCACACGCACACAAATATATAGTGCACATGATATATTTCATCAATAAAGTACTTCACCACATGATCATGACACAAGAATCTGGAAAAAAAATGTGTTTATATTCATCCATAATAGTCACTTACATCCTTTGAACATTTTACAATGGATGGGGACATTTCCATGCCATCCTTCCTTGCCAGTCTAAACTAATAATCCCTTTGGATTGTTGCCTCTATGGGCTTATATAATATTTACAAAACAGTTTCAGATCCTCAAATGATGGATCTGGAAATTACAAGTGTTTATAAAATCTATCCTATTACAAAATTCTTGAAGATAGATCTCGTTCATAAGTAATTGAATCCCTATAAACACTATAGTATTTGACATCTACATAGTCTTCTGGGTGATGAAAATGCAACTCGATATCCTTTTCTGGCACCTGGGAAAATCTTCAACCAAAAATAGGATAATTTTTTAGCCTTTTATCTTTTGTATTAGCCACTAAACCCTGAAAAAGAGGATGATATTTATCCACTTTAAAGTTATAATTCATTTGAAACCTTCCTCGAATGATTTGACAGCAAAAATATTCAATCCTCCATCACTATAAGCTTGATGAGGAAATGATGGAAAATCCTGTTGTGTACCTTATCGGGCTTAGCTTGAACTTGGTGTGACATCTTGGTCAAGATTCTATGAAGGTAGTAGGGTAAATTCAGGGGATACTTGCCTGTAAAATGATTCATCAGTTTGAAGTGATGGAGCATGACTCTACCATACTGACCTTCACAAGTGATGTACACTTGAATTTCCTTTAGAAAATGTTGTCATTTCTCCTCCATGTAAGAGATGGGAACATCCTTCTGCCAAATAATTCTTTGAAATTCAGGCTTAAGGTAAGACCTGAACTCAATATCCTTAGTGACAGTTGTTTTAAACCATCTCTCACCTTGCCTAGGAATCTATGTTGTTGTTGAAACACTGGCCTCATCAATTTTCATTATCATTGAACCCAAGGTTACTTTTTTTCCATCGAAGCTTCGAGCAAAGGCTTCAGCAACACCCTGGTGATACCCCTGCAATTTCTCACAATACCTGTAGCAACCTGCTTCTTTGAACATCTGGCAAATCTCAGGATGAGATTCCAGATATAAGATGACATTAATATCCTTCCTGAGCAAATATCCTCCACTGGCCATCTACAACAAATGTTAATTCCCACAAACAACAAAATTAGGTTGGAGTGGAAGGTCAGCGCTGATGTAGGGAAAAATGGAATCCAAATGGAGGACAATGCATGAGGTAAACTAACAATTTGAATGGAAACCTTTGAAATGAACACTTGGCAGGCAAGAAACTTAGATCACAATTCTTATTTAAAATTGACTCAGACAGTGATGGTTTCTCTCACGAGGAGATAATGGTAATGACCGATGATGATGGCAGGGTTTCAAATAGACACCTTAGGGTTTCGAATCCTTCATCAAATAATGAATACAAACCAAAATAAATTATTGAGACTAAGAAAATCATATCTGGAGGTGATTTCGATAGCATTTAAGATGATGATGGTGTGTGTACTATCGATGCTTTGAGATTCTGATGGGACAGTCTAACCATTAGTAGACTCAACACTTTCGGTAGCTAACTGATATTTGTGCTTGCCTTTTTAGCTGCCCGAACTGGGAACTTTCGGCAGCTTACAACACATGATAGTTTGACCCTTAGCTGCCGAAAACTATTTCTTGGAAACTTTTACACTCAAGGATTCAAACCATCTAGTAAGGTTGCAAATGAATCTTTGAAACCAATATCACAATCACACTGTCTCAAAATCTTCGATTGCTCATATATTTCTTATCCTTGTAAATCATGGGCAGGATGCCACATGATTTACCACACAACATTTCTGAAGGTAAAATCTTAGTCATTTGTATGATTCCTATGAAACATGGGGTCATAACAGTTTCAAAACTACACTGGATTTTGATTTGAGTACTTTAGGTAGAACTCAAGTGCCTGATCTTACAAGTTAATTTTGTGAAGGTATCTTTATTTCCCTAGCTTTTAGATAGATTGATAAAAACTTGATTCGTTTTTATTATTGAACATGTTTGTTATACTATTCTTTGCAAACATTATATGTATTGGGACAAGTAATTTCACTAATTTCATTTTGTTATTTCTAAATTAGGAATTATTCTTACACTTTATGATATTGCACATTGTAGAACTAAGAATTCACTAAAATTTGGTGATGTAATTCAGTGTAGAGAATGTGCATATTGCATTGTGTACAAAAAAAATACTAGAACAACTAAGCTTTCTCATTGATGAATTAAATTATATTCATATTATTACATGGCGCAATTATTTTGAGCTTATATTCTACTCATCATTTTCACTACGCTATCGCATGGATTCTTCTTTTAGCTTATCGCTTAATGTAAAAATCTGAATAAAAACAATTTAAGGTGAACACTGATAGTACGAATGCTAGCTTTGGTATTTATTCAGTGTTGCTATTTTTGTATTTTTATTCATAAACCATAGTTTGTTTAAATGATGCAATATTTTACTTTGTCGTAAAATGATACATACGAAAAAAATTACTATAATTTCCCATGGACAATCTCACTTAAAAAAAACATATTGGACATTTCAACAATATTAAATTTGCATATTTTTTATAACAAATTTCAAGCACAAACCCACTAATTGCGATGCTTTCATCACAAACCCAGTGATTACAATTAACATATACTAATCACTTTCTTATTGTGTTAGATATTTTTTCTATTACATTGCTATAGGGACATAGCCATTGCACAGATATTGTTAATTTAGGATTCAATATATGAATTTTGGCTAAAAACCTATAGGTTACTTTTATGGATAATCATCTGTCTCCAAAACTAACTCAAAAGCTACTCATGAATACTGTCACTAGGATCTATTTGCTAATGATATGATATCCTCATACATCTTAACAACATAAATTTATACTACAAAAATGGGTAAAAACCCTTTACATCATGATGTCCTTATTTATGCCTTTGAATTTTGATGGAATAGTCCAGAAACCTTCCCATATCATTAAGGCATGTGAATAGTCTATCCATGTCAAATTTCAATGCACACAGAAACAGTTTGAAAAAATTTCAACATTGGCCCCATTCACATGTCACTGTTGTCTACCTCTAATATTTTTATGGTGTCAATTAAGAAATAAACAAAAAAGAGGGATATTTCATCACAACTATGAAATGGATACATTGTATATACATTAATGTATAACCTGAAAGAAAAATCAAGAAAGACTAACGAAAAATTAAAACTTGCATCAACCAAATTGTGTACTTTGAAAGAAAATTAGGGATTATGATTTACATGATGAATTGATAATGGACGAAAGTGGGTGTGTGAGTGAAATTTGAGTCCAGAAACCCTCCTATATCATTAAGGCATGAAAATAGTCTATCCATGTCAAATTTCAGTGCATACAGAAACTGTTTGAAAAAATATCAAAGTTGGCCCCATTCACAGGTCACTGTTGTCGATGCCTAGTCCTAGTACAATTTTCGTTCCTTGTTCCTTGTTTTTTGTTCCTTGTTCCTCATTCCTTGTTCCATTATTTTTGTAAAAAACATACTGTTGTTCCTGAGTCTGTACTAAGGCTTAAAGTACAGTGTCAAGGCATCCAAAATTATGATAATGGTAGATACAGAGATTTACTTAACTTTTGGTATGGAAATGCTAGTGAAGATTCCTATGTTCTTGTCGTCTGACTCCTAACTGTTCTTGGATTGCAATATCTTGCTCAATAGCTGCCCATGAACACTCTAATTCTTCTCGGGTATTAGCAGTTCTAAGTGTTGTGCTGAAAAGATTTAACGCGATGTTAGTTTGGTCTGATATTCCGAATTGGATATTAGGTTGAATTATTGCGGGTACGGTCATCGCTGAACAGTTAAATTATAGAAAAGATTTAAAGAGAGGTTTTAATGGCTGGTTCAATTTGGTCGGACATGAGAGAAAAATTTGTGTGAAGAACGAAATAGGACTACAAACAAAGGCTCTTTCCTGTAACTGTATGATTTTTCGTAAAAGATATGAAATGAAAGAAGAACACTTAGTTGTGAATAACGGAAAAACAC
>JASDQU010339367.1:0-11515 GCA_032191745.1 Picea mariana
GGCTCTCCAACAACTCCTTTATACTCAAATCTCCCGGAGCCCCAGAGTACAGAAGCCTTGAAGTGGCCCCACTTATACACCTTTCCACATTATTTAATATTTAAAAGGAGTTGGCTTCATTCACGTGTAACTATTTCAATAAACCTTAATATAATATAATATATTATATTATGCCCCTCGAAATCTAAGCCTAGGTTTTAAAATTCTCCAATAAATAATTTAATATTGGAAAGGAAGGAAATATGTCTGGTTCCTCACATTTGGCTCTTCCCCTCAATTCTTCATTGTTTAAATAACCCGGAGTTCCGGAGGGGACCCACTCGTATTACAACGTAATATAAATACGAGTAATTTTGAATAATTGGGTTTAGGTCTCCAACGATTATAGCCTGTGAGATCCATCACCCAAACATACCATAGCCTTGGAGCTCCGAACTCCTGGAGTTCTGAAGACTATGAGAAGGTTAATGCGTTTAGTCACAATTTATTCCCTATTATCTTTGGTCTCAGGTCTTTTACGCTCCAAGGGATTTAACCTGCATTTTCATAATAATAATAATAATAATAATAATAATAATAATAATCATATGTATATGGACATATATACATATATTTCCATAGTTTTACTCAGTTTTTGTTACCTTGACGATTTAAAGGAAAAATATTTTCTTTTACAGAAACATAGGGAAATGAAAATATAGTTTTCCACGCTTTATAAAGAGATTTAATAAAAGTTTATATTCCAAGGAGATTTCTCCATCTTGGAAATTAAAATATAATTATAATCTCTCCCTTCTCGTGGGTAAATGAGTACAATTTTATTTCCTTATCACTATGATTTTCTACTCTTACTAAATTTAAGGAAATGGTCCTAATACAAAGATTTACCTCCACAGTAAATTCAATGTTTCTACTAGGATTTACTACCCTTCAAAATTCAAGGGGATTCTTCCCAAATTTAGGAGATTTAACACAATTTAAACACAAATGTTTATTTATTGATGCACGGGTGCCTTCCAATCCACAGGTCAGAAGCCCACACACACAAGATTTTTCCTCTTCCACTGGCCCGAAGAGCTCCCGAAAATGGCTCTTCAATTTCCCTTTTGGGAAATCTGCACCCACAACAAAACCTCGTGGAATCTCCCTTCGCGCTTTGGAAGATTGGACTTCATGATTCCACGAATCCTGTGGTCAAGCGCTTTGTCTCTCAATCTCCAAGACCCGAAAACAGTCAACACTTGACCTTTCCCTTGTAAATTTCGGATTTCTCCTTGTCGCGATTTCAGGAGTTGTGATGTCAAGAAAATCGTCCCCTCTAATTCTGAAACCTAATTTACCAAAACTCCGAGGTGCTCCCAAGGTTGACCTTTCAACGACCTTTCACTCCATTGGGACTTTGGACTTTGCAATTTCGCAATTCCTGATGCAAAGGTTTCGGGACTTCACCCCACGAAACCCCGAAATGGTCAACGGAATTGACTTCCTTGTTGAGAGTGTGCCACCTGTCCACCCTACTGATTTTGTGGCCCACAAAATCCTTTACTCCCTTTGGGACTTCACGTTTTGTGATTTCACGAGTCCTATTACAAACATTACAGGACTTCAACCTACGAAACCCTGAAATAGAAATCCACTTGTAAATCCAACGACCCCTGTGGGCTTGAATCTATGGCTCTACCTCTCCTGAGCTTAAACCTTTGGGAATACTCGCCGTAACTCCCCTGCTCCTCTGTGAGATATGACGGCTCACGGGACTTCAAAAATTCTCCACAGAGAATTTCGACCGTCCGTCTCTTTCCTTCACAAGGACTTCTGCAACTTTTTACCAAGTGGTTTTCCCACRATACTCAACTRCCYGCGACGCAACTTGCAAYRCCTTCTCTCYRTCCACTGCACAAMTTCYTGCRCTTCCTTCGAYRTTCTCGAAGAGTTTATCCTTCCTGAGATTTCTCCAACTCYRAGWCTTGAAAAAAAAAAAKACTCCTKCAYGCACTCCTTGCGGMAGMCCTTCAAMYAMTTCCAAGTGTTGAACTCCTTTCRACTYTGCRCACACCCTGCAWCAACAGTCTCTCAATACTTCRCTCAGGTTCGCAACTCTGAGACTTTACTCGGCCTGCGCACTCCTTGCACGRCTCCTGTGCCTAGCTGCACTTCTGTGGGAATGAKCACAAAAGCTATCTTATCTGAGCTTTCAGAGACAAAMCTYTGAACCCTTTGTCAAYGCACTCCTTGCAGGAACTCTTGCTCAGATAGAGAAACAATTGAAACTCATTTTCCTTACTCTCTCTTTCTCTCATATTTCAAACATTCAACAAGAAATCATTCATACATAGCCTAAAAGCAATTGCATGATAGAAAGAGTAAAACCATGAACATAACATTCAAAGATGCATACACAGAGAATATTTGAACACCATGAGTCTGAATCAAGGCCTTTTTGTATTAATCCAGAACTTCTGTACATGGAATTCTTCTACGCAACTCTCTGCTTCTTCTCTTCTATTCTCTATGCTCTCAATTGGCATAATCTCTTCTATCTGTTTTGTTCTATCTTACAATACACAATGAGGGTGTCTATATTTCGTTTTCCCTCCGCTCCTAAAACTGTCTAATCTACACATTAAATTATATCTACTTGCATTTACTATTATAAATGCCTTCTACCTACTAAGGACGAGAGCGAATCGCTCAAGGTCCGTTTACATTTTACAAGTGTGCCTCCACTTGATGGCTTCATTAATGTTTCAAGATATTTTCAAAATTTTTGCTGGGCACTTTTCCAGCTGTCTTTTGCCTCCGCGCTGGCTCGCTTGAGATGCTCTTGCATCATACTCCCTTGCTTGAAAATTTTCATGGGCTCCTATCCATGAGCTCACATACGGTGTGTCCATGCCTCTAGATCTCTGCTTCATTCTCCCATCTGGCATCTTCAACTGGATGGTCCTTCCATTTGACCAAATACTCAAAGTATTGCTTTTGCCTTGTCTTTTTGCTGACCCTTTTGTCCAGTATGCGCTCCATCTGCGGATTTTCTGCAACTGGCATCTGTTTTGTCCACTGGACCTCTGGATGTTCATTTCCTTCTTCTGCTTCCTCAACTTTATATGGGTACAAATCTGAGATATTGAATATCGGAGAAATTTCGACCCCATCGGGTAATTCAATCTCGTAAGCATTTGCCCCAAATTTCTTCAAGACCTTACATGGTCCGATTTTCTTCATTTTTAGTTTATTATATGTTCCTCTCGGGAACCTTTCCTTTATCAAATGTGCCAGAATCAAATCACCAATCTCAAATTGAAGTTGTCTCCTGTGTTGATCTTCTCTACGCTTATATTCTTGGTTCGATTTCTTCAATCACTCCTTCACCTAGCTGTGAAGTTCCTTCATCGCCTCTGCGAAATTTTCTACACTAGCGCTTCTAGTCGCAATCTGTTCTGAATCTCTCAGCTCAGAAATTCCTCTCGGCTACATGCCATAGACAATCTGAAATGGACTCTACCCTGTGCTTCTGTTAACTGAGTCGTTATAAGAAAATTCCGCCTGTGGTAATATGTTGTCCCACTGGCTGTGGTGTTCCGTCACCAGGCTCCTCAGCAAGTCTCCCAGACTTCTGTTTACCACTTCTGTCTGTCCATCTGTCTGAGGATGATAAGATGAACTAAATGATAAGTTAGTTCCCATCTTCTTCCATAAGGTCCTCCAAAAGTGTCCTATGAACTTAGTGTCTCGATCCGAAACTATGCTCCTTGGTAAGCCGTGAAGTCGAATGACTTCTTTGAAAAACAGATTCGCAATGTGAGTTGCATCACTGGTATTCTAACATGGAATGAAGTGTGCCATCTTGGAAAACCTATCCACCACCACAAAGATTGAGTCAAACCCTCTTTGTTTTCTTGGCAACCCCAATATGAAATCCATGCTGACTACATCCCACGGCTTCTCAAGTATGGGTAACGGTTGATAAAACCCCACATTCTGTTTCTTTCCCTTAGAATGCTGGCAAATTCTGCATCTATCCATGAATCTCTTGACGTCTGCTCACATTCCCGGCCAAAAATATGACTCATTCAACTTTGCGAACGTCTTGTCGTGACCAAAGTGCTCGACCAATCCTCCACTGTGTTTCTCCTTTAGCAAATTCTCCCTCATGGAGCATTTCAGAATACAAAGCTGATTACCTTTAAACAATAATCCTTCCTAGATCATGTATTTTTCCCATTGGATTCTATCTCTGAGAATTGGATTCTTAGCTACTTCATATGCCCCTTTAAAATCTGGATCATTCCTGTACATGTCCCTGAGATCATCAAAACCCAATGTTTTGACTCTGAACTCCCGCAATAGCAAACATTCCCTGCTCAAAGCATCAACAACTTTGTTAGCAGTACCAGAAATATGTTTAATCACAAAAGTGAAATTTTGCATGTATTCAACCGATTTTACATGTGTTTGATTCAACTTCTCCTATTGAGTCACAAACTGCAGTGCATGATTGTCACTGTATAAGACAAACTCCTTGGGAATCAAGTAATGCCTCCATTTATTCAATGCCTGAATAATAGCATAGAATTCCTTATCATAAGTGGAGTACTTCACTTTCGCTTCATTTAGCTTCTCGCTGAAGTATGCTATCGGCCTGTCTTCTTTACTCAAGACTACCCCTATTGCAAATCCACTTGCATCACATTTCACTTGAAATGTCTTTTGGAAATCAGGCAACACCAGAATTGGTTGTTCTGTGATTTTCCTCTTTAAAAAATTAAAACTCTTCTCAGCTTCTTCTATCCAGTGAAAAGACTTATGTCTCTTCTTCACTGTATCCATCATTGGTGCACTAATTCCACTGAAATTTCTGATGAACTTCTGATAGAAACTAGTCAATCCATGAAAACTTCTCACCTCAAAGATACTCTTCGGTGATGGCCAATTCTTAATCACTTCCACTTTATCTGGATCCATCCTCAATTTATCTGCAGAAATAACAAAACCCAAATAAATGAGCTCCGTCTTTATGAATGAGGACTTCTTCATGTTTATCATCATCTTCTCCTGCTATAGCCTCTTCATCACTGTAGCCAAGTGTTTCAGATGCTCTGCCACTGTTTTACTGAAAATCAGTATGTCATCCAGATATATGATAACAAATTTTCCGATGAAATCCCTTAGGACTTCGTTCATCAACCTCATGAAGGTACTCAGTGCGTTCATTAAGCCAAATAGCATAATAAGCCATTCATACAACCCTTAGTTGGTCTTAAAGGCTATCTTCCACTCGTCACCTTCTCTCATGCGGATTTGATGATAACCGCTTTTCAAATCAATCTTTGTAATTTTTTTTCTCCACTCAAGCAATCCATCAGATCATCCATCCTTGGCAATGGAAATCTATACCTGATGGTTATCTTGTTGATCGCCCTCGAGTCAGTACACATCCTCCAGCCTCCGTCTTTCTTTGGACTGAGTACTATCAGAACAACACATGGACTCAAGCTTTCCTTGACCAAACCTTTGTCCAACAAATCCTGGACTTGTCTTTTGACCTCTTCATTCTCTTGCGGCGTCAATCTGTACGCGGATTTGTTTGGAAAAATGGCTCCTGGTATGAGATCAATATGATGACTCATGCTTCTGATCGGTGGCAACGAACGAGGTAGTTCGCCCACTACTATGTTAGCGAACTCTTCTAGTAGTTCCTGAACCTCTTTTGGTAAATCATCTACCCTTGTGCTGGTCAAAACAATCTTTGGCTTCCTGACCACAATAAATTGCGGTTCCTCTTTATTCTTAACCTTTGTAAGAAGTTTCTTCCCACTCATGAGAAGTACAGTGTTGCTTACTTCAGGTTTCACCTCCTTATCCTTGATTGGAAGCAACATGTGAGTCCTCCCATTCTTCTCTAGGGTGTATTTGTTCATTCTCCCGTCATGAATCACATTCCTGTCATATTGCCACGGTCTTCCCAGCAATAGATGACAAACATCCATAGGAATAACATCACAGAGTATCTTATCATTATATCCTCCTATCTTAAATTCAACTAAACACTGTTTAATGACAGTTACCTGATGTCCTTTTTGTAGCCATGAAACTCTGTATGGGCTTGGATGATCAATCGTCTCCAGTTCCAACTTTTCTACCATCTCTGTAGAAACAAGATTATCTATGCTACCACTGTCCACAATGACCTTGCATACCCTGTCCTTGGTTTTGCAAGCAGTCCAGAAAAGTCTGTTTCTTTGGACTGAACTTTCCACCTCTTTCTCTGGTGTCAAAAGAGATTTTCGCATCATCAACGATCTTCCGCCTTCAACATCTTCTGCCTCAATATTTCACCTCTGTGCTTCGGCGATATGAGTCTCACTTCCTTCTTTATTTTTATCTGGACACTCATAAGACTTGTGCCCATTTTTTCCACATGTGAAGCATGTTATTACTCCACCTCTTCCTCTTCCTCTACCTCTGGTACGAGGAAAATATTATTATCAACATAATCTCCTCTCTGTTCGGTATTCTGTCCTCTCTGTTTAGCATATTTCCCTCGCTATGAGCTTCCACCTCTCTCAGTTCGAGTCTAAGGTTTCTTCCAGTCCTCCTTGGGTTTCTGATTTTTATCCTGGACAACTGATTTTCCCTTGGCTTGACTCCTGCCTTGGCCTCTTTGACCTTTCTTTCGGCTCAGCTTCTCTTCAGCTTTTAGAGCCATTTGATAAGCATTTTCCACCGTTCGGATGGTTACCATGCTCATCTCATACTGAATGTCGTATCTCAGGCCATTCATGTATCTGGCAACCTTTTTATCATCGCTTTCTCGATGACCTGCCCTGATGTTCAGTCTGTAGAATTCTTCCGTGTATTCCTTCACTGTCATCAGTTTTTGTCTCAAGTTTTTCATTCTTCGAAACAGAGTGATCTGATAATCTTTGGGGATGAATTTTGCCTTCATCTTTGCGATCATGCTGTCCCAACTTTTGATTTTCTGCTTGCCTTTGCAGTGTCTGTCAGCTTGTAGTTCATCCCACCACAATGCTGCATGTCCTTTTAATCTCGTGACAACATGTTTGACCTTCTTGTCCTCTTCGACATCTTCATAGTCAAAATATGTGTCCAGGGCTCTAATCCAGTCTAGAATCTCCTCTGCATCCAAATTTCCCTCATAAACTGGAATGTCCATTTTCGCTCTTGCACCCATTCTTGCAATAGCCCTAATCAAGCGTTCGTTTGCTGCATCTTCGGCTACAACTTCTTCTCCTTCATGTTCAGCTTCAATTTCACTTTTGAAATCACTAAGATCCCCAACACTGACTGTGCACCTCTGTGCTGTCTCCATGTCCTCAAGTCTGGCGCGTAGATCACACATCTCTCTCTCCATGGATGGATCAGGCATCTGCCTACCCCTTCTTCTCGGTATTTCTCTCTCCTCTGGTGGATCGGGTGTTTGCCTGTCCCTTCTTCTCGGCGGCATGGTGAATTCTCCTTTTCCCTGCTACAGAAAGCAAAGAAAAATTTCTGTGCTCTGATACCAAATGATGCATGAGTGCCTTCCAACCCGCAGGTCAGAAGCCCACGCCCACAGGATCTTTCCTCTTCCACTGGCCCGAAGAGCTCCCGGAAATGGCTCTTCGATTTCCCTTTCGGGAAATCTGCACCCATAGTAAAACCTCGTGGAATATCCCTTCGCGCTTCGGAAGATCGGACTTCGCGATTCTGTGAATCCTATGGTCAAGCGCTTTGTCTCTCAATCTTCGAGACCCGAAAACAGTCAACACTTGACCTTTCCCTTGTAAATTTTGGATTTCTCCTTGTCGCGATTTCGAGAATTGCGATGTCAAGAAACTCATCCCCTTGACTTCCAAAACCCGATTTACTGAAACTCTGAGGTGCTCGCAAGGTTGACCTTTCAACAACCTTTCACTCCGTCGGGAATTTGGACTTCGCGATTTCACGATTCCTGATGCAAAGGTTTCAGGACTTCACCCCACGAAACCCCGAAATGGTCAATGGAATTGACTCCCTTGTTGAGAGTGTGCCACCTGTCCACCCTGCTGATTCTGTGGCCCACAAAATCCTTTCGTCCCTTTGGGACTTCGCGTTTCGTGATTTCACGAGTCCTGTTACAAAGATTATGGGACTTCAACCTACGAAACCCCGAAATAGAAATCCACTTGTAAATCCAACGACCCTTGTTGGCTTGAATCTACGGTTCTGCCTCTCCTGAGCTTAAACATTTGGGAATACTCGCTGTAACTCCCTTGCTCCTCTGTGAGATCTGACGGCTCATGGGACTTCACGAATTCTCCACAGAGAATTTCGACCGTCCGTCTCTTTCCTTCACAAGGACTTCTGCAACTTTTTACCAAGTGGTTTTCCCACAATACTCAACTACCCGCGACGCAACTTGCAACACCTTCTCTCCATCCACTGCACAACTTCCTGCACTTCCTTCGATGTTCTCGAAGAGTTTATCCTTCCTGAGATTTCTCCAACTCCGAGTCTTGAAAAAAAAAAAGACTCCTTCATGCACTCCTTGCGGCAGCCCTTCAAACAATTCCAAGTGTTGAACTCCTTTCGACTTTGCACACACCCTGCAACAACAGTCTCTCAATACTTCGCTCAGGTTCGCAACTCTGAGACTTTACTCGGCCTGCGCACTCCTTGCATGGCTCCTGTGCCTAGCTGCACTTCTGTGGGAATGAGCACAAAAGCTATCTTATCTGAGCTTTCAGAGACAAACCTCTGAACCCTTTGTCAACGCACTCCTTGCAGGAACTCTTGCTTAGATAGAGAAACAATTGAAACTCATTTTCCTTACTCTCTCTCTCTCTCAGATTTCAAACATTCAACAAGAAATCATTCATACATAGCCTAAAAGCAATTGCATGACAGAAAGAGTAAAACCATGAACATAACATTCAAATATGCATACACAAAGAATATTTGAACACCATGAGTCTGAATCAAAGCCTTTTTGTATTAATCCAGAAATTCTGTACATGGAATTCTTCTATGCAGCTCCTTGCTTCTTCTCTTCTATGCTATATGATCTCAATTGGCATAATCTCTTCTATCTATTCTGTTATATCTTACAATACACAATGAGGGTGTCTATATTCCATTTTTCCTCCACTCCTAAAACTATCTAATATACACATTAAATTCTATCTACTTGCATTTACTATTATAAATGCCTTCTACCTACTAAGGACGAGAGCGGATCGCTCAAGGTCCGTTTACATTTTACAAGTGTGCCTCCACTTGATGGCTTCATTAATGTTTCAGGATATTTTCAAATTTTTTGCTGGGCACTTTTCCAACTGTCTTTTGCCTCCACGCTGGCTCACTTGAGATGCTCCTGCATCATTTATGCCCCAAATAGAATTTTGAGAACTTTTGTGCTTTAATTCATTTAGACCAATTTCATGTTTATGTCCTAATTATTTTCCCTCAATAATTATTTATAAGGACTTCTAATGTTTTTCCATATTTGGGATTATTTCCTAAAGTCCACAGAGATCTGATATCCTCTAACTTTTCTGGCAGGGGATTTGAGCACATACTAAAATGGAGCACTATTACGCATAAAAATCACTCTCTTCTTTCAGAAGTGTTATAGATATTTTTAACTGTTCAATCATCAATTCCCAAGCATGCATTAAACTGTACATCACAATCAACCACAACATCCACTCTCATAAATCCTATTCTAGCACACAGATAGTCAAGAGATAAGAAATTAAATCAAAAGAGCTTCAACTAGGACATTCTCTTTATTTTGCTTAAATTTCTCAAGTCACTTTTTTCATAAATTAAACTTACACAACTATTAAAACATAGTCTGTAACTTTCTCTAAACTTGACACTACAGAGATTTGACAAAAATATACTTATCTAGGACCCCAAAAATGCTACAACTGCTGACAGGGGTTCCTTTTTCCTCCCAATTATAGGCACAACAAATCATGGACGGATTTACCCCTGGCCACCCCCTATCCAGGTCATGATTCTTTGAGAGAGACTCTTCCTTTTGTTTAGCAACAACCAGGGACTGAGATCGCTCTCCTCTTCCCATCGAAATTTAGAAGATCACTTCTCTTTTTACCAAGCAAGGGGGTCTACAATGAGTGCTTCCTCAGTCACTCATCCTCTCTGCAACCCCATTTATCAGCTTGATTAGAAAGCGCTGCCCAACAATTCCCATACCCAGAAAAAAATCATTTTGCAGTTATCTTCAGAACCAGAGAGCTCCACATTCTCTTCGTCTTCAGAAAAAGGTCACCAGACTCAGTCCTCTACTCACTCTTCTTGTCTTTCCCTTTTTTTTCTTGCCTTGTTTTATAATATTTCATGGGTCAAATCCCCCAATTCATGGGTCAACCTAGAATCCTATAGACGGGTACTTTTCTTCCCATTCTTCCGAGGCAAGGAAGTTCTGGTACAAAACCCATTCTTGTTCATAAATGTGGGAAGATGATATTTCAACTACCCACTTCCTCCATTAATCACAATTCTAGCAAATGGGCAATCTGGATTTTTCTTGAATTTTAAATTGGAAAGGGAAATTTCCTCATTGTTTCCCTCTCATGGCATCATTACCTGTGTAGGAAATCCCCCCTCAACAGTTGTCCAACATTTTCATTTTTACATCAGTATCATAAATATTCACACTATCGTTTTAGAAAAATATTGTTATATTTACAAGATGGGGGAAATAGGGGTATTACAGGGTCCATCTGTGTAAGTGGACACTATCAGTCAATCCATCTCTCGATACTCCATGTTTACAACCTTAGGGCCTTAAGACATCATCTCCTTAGTTATCCCTAGGAATGAGGGATAAAAATCATGAGTGTTGGGTCATGAGATGACTTGACATGTTCCTTGATACCCTCTGACACCTCTTGGACCTGGAACATTGTACATTTGAGATATGACATTGTGCATGCAGCTTGACGTGTCACTTAGAAGGTAGGAATCCCACACCTTGGACGTTGCAACCCATGAGGAATTTAGAGTTTGAATTGATGCCATGACACTTGACAAGGATTATATACCCATTTGGAGGGATGATGGAGCCATCCTCCTTCATGACGTTGGCATTTCCACCTAGGAAATTTCACATTTGGATGATGATGTCATGCCTAGAGTGATATGAATTTTCATTGAGTTGACCTAGCACATGGGTGATGAGTTGGAACTTGGTTGATGATGAGATGTGATCCTATGGATGATGAGACTTGAATTTTGATGATTCTTGGCACCTTTTGGGGGTTGATGTAAATTTTGGAGATCTTGTCCCCTTGAGTAGATGACATCAAACTCCTTTTTTCCTCTACTCTCACACATGTGGAATTTTGAGAGGAATTTTTTATGTATTAACATTTTATCTTTACTTTGGAGGCTATTTTGGGGGTCAACTTGAGACCTATCCACCATATCATGGATTATTATGTTTCTAGGGACTTTTAGAGAGATGAGGCACTAGGCTTGTCTCATATATATATAGAGGAGGGTT
>JASDQU010339373.1:0-10803 GCA_032191745.1 Picea mariana
TTAAACCATTCAACTATATCCAATGAGAAATGAACAATAGTATAAGAGTTACACCAATACACCACAATACACCATGCACAATATATGAGAAATAATCAATAGTTATTATTCAAGGGAAGTAATGACTTCCAAAGGTAGCTACAGCTTCCAAAGGTAGCTACAGCTTCCAAATGTAAAGGGAGGGATAAACCTCCAAGAGGAAGATACAATCCTCTAATATCAAGAGAGATTTGAATTCTCCATCCTTGCCCCTTTCTTCCACCCAAGAATATGTAAGAGATAATAAAACTTTACATTAAATCATCACCATCAACCAATAATCACATAGAACTTGATAATGCTTCCTGAGACTTCTTCAATTTCTGCAATTCTTCAATTCTTGGAGTACTTTGATCTTGTAGATAATATTACTCGATGTATTCTCTGAAACTCCTCCAATTTTCACTCCTTGAATCCTCCCCAAAAAGAGGTTATAGAAAGAATGGTAGACTTTATTCAATTTTGGTCTATTTAGGAGAGTGAACTTGCACAGAATGCCCCGCGCTCAATAATTAACCTCCGATTCTGAAACTCGCACAAAAGAAACTACATTTTGTACTCTTTCCAATGAAATTTGTCCCACTTCATTTGGATTCTCGATGAAGAAGTTATGACTGTTTTACCCGGAACACTTGTTTATTGACTAGCTTCAGGACTGGTCAGAAACCCTATCTTCCACAGAGTGTATCTCCATAATTATAGAGAATCAAGAGATGAAATTTTTACCAGAGGTACCTTTATATGTCTTCTCAATAATATAGTGATTTCACCATCTGAATCATTCTAGAAAAACAATTATAGCAAAAATGGTAAGATGACCTGAAAATAACATACCTTAGAACACATCACCAAAAGACTTCATCCTCCCTTGAAATATATCCTTCTTTTCTTCTTATTTCCTCTGAAATTCGAATTGTATCAAATGAATTTATAATGATGTTTATTTATACCATTTATGTCACTTCCTTTTAACATTAGGGCCAACCTGACACTTTCTTATTTTGTAATTATTTTCTTTAATTATCTTCAGGGCCTACATGTACTTCCTTCTTCAATTCATTTTGTCATCTTCAAAAATTCATTTCTCCTCAACCATGAGGATCCACGTGACGTGCCACATACCACCGGAAAAAACATGATGTATACTATCCATCCATGGGTTTTGTATCTGCATGTGAATTTTCCTTCATGTCCAAATACCTTCATCAATCTTGCGGTCCAAAACCCATGACTAGGTTTGACATCAATGACAACAACCAATCTTCCAATAGTTATGGACAGAAATAAAGAACTCATGTGCTTTGAGTGTGGAAACATTTACTTTGAGGTAGGTTATAAGATAGTAAAAGTGCCAGTTGTTGAAGGACCAACAACTCTCTCAGTCAAGACTGAACATGGAATTACTGCTACACAAAGACCAGCAAACGTGAGGAGATCTCAATGTCATAAGGTAGTTGCTAGTTTACCAGCAGCTTTCAAACAATAACCTTTGTTTCCCTCACAAGTTTTTAGTCAAGAAACTCAAACTGATTCTGTTGTTCAAGACAAAGAAACTCAAACAGATTGTTGACACAACATATTTTCTTTTTGACACATAATTTTTCTATACATGCACTTAGCAATTTTGCACTTGAGGAGCCAGTTCTATAATTCAGCTACAAAGTCAGGTTTGAATGTGTTTTGCATGAGGACATGCAATGTCTTCAGTTGGGGGGCATGTTAGGATCCAAAAATGTCCCTTTTTCATCACATCTTTTGCCCATTCAACCTTATCATATCTAAGCTAATGCCTACTATAATGTGTGCTAAGACCTTTTTTTCCCAAGGTATGAATCATTTATCTTGCTTCTATATTTTCATTTACTTAGCATGTTTGATTGGTAACGTTCACATGTTTTACCTATAAAATGATTCAACTAATGATTGAAATGTATAGAACAACCAAGTCTTGAAGAATGGTCATGGTTGTTACACTAGCTATTATAGCTATGAGCCAATATTGGAAGTTGTTACGGCTATGCGCCAATATTGGAAGTTGTTACAACTATACGCCAATCCTGGAAGCTATTACACGAATGCTGCAACAGGTGCCACCGATTCTACTGTTACATGACTGTTGCAACAAATGCCACCAATCCTAAAAGCTGTTACACCTACTGCTACATGTTTTAACTTACAAGATTAGTTCTAGATCTTGTATTAATGATATCATACGAACAGCTTGAGAATTAAGGATTCTCAAGGCTGTTTTGATTTTGTTTTAACTGAATGACTCTGACTTTAAATAGTAGAGATTTTGTAATCAGAGGGCATAGATTTGTTACTGTGAGAAAGTGAAGTAAAGCTTATTGTACACTAACATTTTGGCAAATCAATAAAAGAGAGGATTGAATTTATTTAGCAAAATGTAGCCTATTTCTTTGAGAGGATTCAGTGAGAAGGAAAGGTCCCACCTTCCTCACAGATTCCCCTCTATTTTGAATTCCAGATTAGTTGTTTTAATGTGAATGATTTATCTGTTAAATAATTCTAGAATACAGTTGTTGTTACAATCTAGTTCCTTCCTGTTAGATGCGCATAAATCTATCTCATGAGAATTAAAATTTGATTGCTGAACATTGTTGGAGAACTACTTTCCCTTTTTCTGCATTAGATTAAAATCTTGTTTCCAAGTAAAAGAAAATAAAAGTGTAAATTAATTTCTTGCAATAAGTAGATTTCTTTCTGCAATTAGTAGAGAACTTATTCCTGCAAAAGTAAAATAGAAAGTTAGATTAGAGTAGGTAATATGGGATTCTTATAAACTCATCAGTTTAGATTTCAACTATTATTTCAATTCTGTAGAACTCCCATAATTGTGTTAGTGATAATTTTTGTTTCTTTTTAAACTTCCCTACTACAATTAAATTAGTGTTGCTTTCATAATCTATCATAGACTGTGCACAATTATCTTGAAACAACAAACTTCCCTGGGTTGACAATTTATATTGAACACATTAATTTTCTATTCATTTAGACAATTAAAGTGCCCAATAGCCATCTGCAAGGTCATGCAATCTAGCATCCAATGTGTCATACAATTGGGATTTGAATGCTTTAGTAATTTGTAGAATTTATTTGAGGGTTTGAGAGGAAATAACCGTTTGAGCACCCTATGAACTCTTTGGTCCCGCAGCCGTCATGAAAAAACCCAAAAAATAGAATAATAAGTTATGGCAAAAAATCGTGGCTTTTTTTGGAAAACCCTAAAAACCTGTGGAATTTAAAATGCTCATAAATTCACTTCCCAAACTTCGTTTCGGCTGATTTGTTTCTTTAAATTGGGTGAAATTGTGAGAGGAACTCATATATGTAATTTTCTTGTGAAAATTCGGCCTCCAGCTGCTACAGAAATTAAAAAAAAATCGTGTCGCCATCCGCTAAAAAAACCCTGAAAATTTGCAGAATTTAAAACTTCAATATATTGACTTCCCGGACTCCGTTTTGGACGATTTGTTTTTTCAAATTGTGTGTTTTTATGAGAGGAACTCATATATACAACCTTTTTCTACAAATTTTTCATAGAAATATACCAAAAAAATTCTGGAATGTCGCAACCCTCTTTTTTCTTCTCTGAAAAAAAATCTACAAAAATAAAAAATATTTTCCCACAATGTCTACCAAGGAAAGTGCTTTGATGCCACTTGTTAAGAAATTGAATAGATCTAAAAATATACTTCATAAATAACCAAGAGTAAACCATAAACCATTCACCATAACATGAACACCAGAAATGGAGAAAACACTTGAGGTAGGGAAACACCATACAATGGATCCTATTATGGAAGGGATCCTCTACTTTTCACTTGCCTCTTCGAGGGGGCATCCTCCTATTGAGATACCACTCCAAATACAATACTTCTCTTCATGTCCCTTTACATTACTTGAACCCCTTTATATAGTGCTACCATCACCTAAGAACATTATAGAGGAGGAATCTTCTAGAGGTAGAACCTTCTAAGAAGTCTTCTTACATTTATTATATATAACTACCCATTTATTATATCTGACTACCATAGTGGACCTTATTTAATAATATAGTGGACCTAGTCCACCTTACATTGAATGGTATCCACTATTATCATTATGGGCCCTCTGGGCCTCCTCACTACCTCTCTAGCTACCTAACATAGTCTTTCCCTCAAATTTTGGAATGTCCGAAGGGAGCTCGGTGGGGACGGGGGGCCATGACAGATCATGACGCATTGTTTCATTCATTAATTTTGACAAATCTGGAAAATTAAGCGTGGCCAGGAAAGAGAGCAGGGGTTACGACATCTGAGCCCATGCTCCCGAGAAAGATTGGTGTTGAGGGATTTATACCATCCAGGGTTCTGATATAAACCATGGCTCTGTCCAGTAGGGTAATATCCTCCTCCAAAGTGATTCATAAGAGCATGTATGGGCACCATACCTATAGGGACGACATAATGAGTCTTATAAAAAATTTCCCCAACTGGAGTGGCTCCAGGATGGGGGTTTCCCATAGCATGAGACTGACTCCCTTCGGGTGGAAATATGGAGGTTAGAGGTGGATTTGTCATGAAAAATATGTTTGTCAGAATCAACATAGAGGAGGAAGGGGGAAAGGATGAAATATAATAAGTAGCTTGTATGCCCAATTGAGTATTCCATCCAGGAGCATTGGGACTAGGATTAGAATCGGGAGGAAAAGAAGGTTGCCTTCCAACCGTAGGATTCGTTTGGGGAATATGAGCTCCACCAAGCAAGAGAGGAATATGTCGAGGATCCGATCCCCCGGGTCCAAGACTAGGATTTGCATTATTCGCTTGAATGGAAGATGAAAGTTGCAATGTCATATTTGGCATACCAAAAGAGAATGGTTTAGAGACCGAAGGTATGGATTGAGAATTGTATCCAGGCGTACCAAAAAGAGACCCAAAAGGGTTCATTACTATGGGTTGAGCAGAAACCACAGGATGGATAGGAGTAAGGAAGGGAGCCTACACACAACAACAGTAACAGTTGAATGAGTCGAAGGAGTCCCATTAACCATAGAAGGTATAGGAGTCAAGGGACTCCCAATGTCTTTCGAACTTGACCCAGTACTCATAATTGTATAATCACAAGTCTGGTAGGTGCAGGTATGTGTACCATGTTTAATAACTTTACGCCTTTTAGAAGGCAAAGACTCGAGATGCGGTGATAACTTTAACAAATGGAGAGACCTGTGTTGAATTTGGTCTAAATCCACGATGAATCAAGACTCGAGATATAAAAACAAATCCTAGGGCCAACTAACAATCAAAGAGCACACCAAAATAAACAAAAAGGCAAAATGAAAACAAACATGATATAGTATCTGAAAAGGGGCCTCCCTCACTATAGTAGGTATGCCTCGCCCAAGAGGGGCCTAAGAACCCCTTCAAAATATTGGAGGTATAAGAATCAGTTATAAGGTCCCTCATGGGATTAACAACGTAGTCAATCAGATCCCCATGGAGAGGTAATCCTCCATAAAGGCTATGTTTTGTCCTACCCTTATCTGACTCAGGGTACCTACAAAATAACCCATGAAGTAACCTATGTAGTCACCTATGTCAAGCAACTAAATCCACCATGATATAACCAATGCATAGGAAAAGAGTCGTAAGTCAGGTCCACCGTATGTACAGCGTAATAAAGCCCAAAATCTTGAAAGCACCTCCTCTCATGGAGATAAAGGTACTAGAAAGACCCCCAAATACAAATAGATCCCCAGAAATATCTCTGACACTAAGAAGGTATTAGAGGAATATCTTTTCAACGAACTTCGCGTGACCTCATGCTTAACTCCGGTGTGAGTGGAGCATCCTGACATCACTAATTACACAATGTATTTCATCACTCCCTAGTCAAACACATATGTTTAGTTTAATAGTTTTGTAGAATTTTACTCACAAAATCCTACTCCAAGACCCTATATCCTATGCTTGTTTGTGTACTCTAAAAAAACAATCGTTTCTAATCAATTTTAGTTAATCAACACTACCTTTAATGGCTTTGTTTACTCAAGAGATGTGGTCATGAAACTGATGATATTATGACTCAGCGTATCAAATAAATGAATATAAACATAGTGCTAAGTCCTAATATTAAATTCTCAAAAGATGGTAAGCTTTCAAAATGAAACTTTCAATTCAACTTCTACAATTTCAATAAAATTCAATCTTTCCATATGTATCAAGATCAAGACTAAGAACCCCCGGATGGGGTTCCACATGGAGAGGGAAGGACACGTGGATCAAAGTCGGGTGGTGCCATAAATGCTGGCCACCAGCTCCCATCGCCTCGCCATTTATGATGGGATTAAACCCAGGCAGCTCTCACCATATGACGAGGCCTCTCACTCGCATGAGGAGAATGCTGGCCAGAGCATTAAGACCACAGCCTTAATGGCCTTAGATATCATCTCTTTCCTTATCGACCGGCTTGGAGGCTATGTGATGCATTTGAAGGTTGCAAAGGTAAAGGCTGAAACGCCGAGGTGCAGGAATAGAGACAACCTTTCGACTGGTATTATGATAGTAGCTTTCCTATTAAGCATACTGAGAGCAAGGGGGCGGCCTTGCAGAGGCGCGGCTTGGTATGCAGCTAACTCACGTAGGAAGTGGCAGAAAAAATTTGAGAGAGCTCTGGCTCTAGCTAGCAGGAGGAGAACCAGGAATTCCAAAAGAATTGGAACGCCTCCCATGGAAAATGTAGAGGAGATTACGCCGGATGAATCTATCCAGAATTACTCCAAGAATCTTCTCTTCATGGTCCTAGACAATTGGGCTCCCCCAACTTGTTTCGGAAAGGATGCCATTACCCCTACTCCAAGACTAGCACACGGTCCCAAGGACACTCCAGCTGCGGAATTTACATCTTGCATAGTGGAGGAAGAGATACAGGAAGGCACAGAAGGAAACATCCATTTCACAACTGGTGAACCTCCTAAGGAWATTGCACAGTAGAATAGGCAGCGAGAGCACCAGGATGAGYCCGACACACGAATGAAAGCTCCCCTCTCCTCCATTCCGCAAGATTTGCAGGACCAGCCACCATTTCTTCACCTGGAGCACCTGGAATTAATCTTCGAGGTATGCAGCATGGTGGACAACCAGATTTTTAGAGTTATCCGCATTAACCAATGTCTGGACATGATTTACGTCGCCTACTCCAGCACTACCCCAAGACACCAGTGCCCCACCTGCGCACAGGTCTATGCAATTCCAGTTAGACGCGGCAAGAGTGAAGACGATTACGAGGACACCGGTTAAAAGTTTTCTTGCATGCTCATAGTTAGAAACTTTTTTCTTTTGTTGCAAACCAGAGCAGTAGCTCAGTTAGCTTATAGCAATGATAGCGATAGCGTAGTGAAGAACAGACTTATTCTAAAGATGGCCATGCGTCCTGGTTTCCTTCGGGCAGGATGGCAGCCTGAAATTTTGAGTTTAGGAAGTGGCATGGAATGGCCAGTTGTCTCGGTTTCCTCTCCAGGCGGGACAGTTGGCACTTCCACAGTACTTTGTAATTTTGCAATATTAATATAACAGGACCTGCCCTTTTTTACTTAAAAAAAAAAGATCAAGACTAAGAACCCAAAAGAGAAAATGTCATAATGCAAAGATGAGCAATTTTTGTTTTTGTATTTTCGATATAAAGAAACGAAAATGCAAGAACTGGATATCATCTTGATATATAGACCCTACTGCAAGCAAAAAGAGGCAAGCCAAGTAGGATACCAAGAAACAAACACTTAGACCAAGATGCAAGGACAACCAATGAAAAAGATGATAAGAAAGAATACCGCTCGAAAATTCAACAGAAGGAAGGTTTCCTATCACTCTGTAGGCACTCAACATTTAGGACAAAGACCCAAGAAGACTGAGCAACCAACCAAAATCACCCAACAAACACCAAACTCAGTCAGTAAGCCAAAACGTTGATGTACATGATTGTTTGAGCAAAATTCGTGTATCTACGCTCCCTATAGAAGGACAAATCGCGTACGTGTGCGCCTGTCAAGGGAAAACCTGCATATATGTATCAAAACACTTGACAGGACAATGATTAGGCCAAGAAACTCAGATGCAAAGTAAAAATAGGTTTTCAAGGAATCATATGACAAGGAAACTCAGGCTAACAAAAAACAAGTCAAGGAGAAAAATACTCCAAACCCCAAAATAGAAGATTCAATCCCTAGTGTGGTCGCCAATTCTATTACAAGAAAAATATCTCTATGGCATGGGGTAAACCACAACAAACGAAATGACTACAGAAATCAACTCTAATCCCAAGTATTTTATGAAGAAGACCACCGTTGAGCACGCAACTCAAAACTTTATACCTACAACTTGTCCTCAACAACCAGATACGCAAGCATATGGTGATAATATATAATTTTAGCATATAAAATAGCATAATCCATTAACATACATGACAAATATGCCCATGGAATAATAATTCAAATATTTGCAAGATATCAATTGGACAAGAAAAGAGTATTTCTATTAAAATGATCAACAGAAGTATACAAATAACAAACTTTCATGTCGGCATGTCTTAGAACCAACAAACTAAGTCCCTTCCAGCTGGGCCTGCACCACTTCAATCATCCACTAAAGACAAGCTCATATAAAGGAGACAATGAGGTTATCTATAGTATTCCAGATATAAAATAATATGCAGAACAAAAATATTTTTAGCTAGAAATGGAAGAACAACAATGATATAACTAGAACAATACCAGAATAACACCAGAAAAATCACTTTGATTAATGATAACAATGTTCATTTGACTCTTCGAGGGAGAAACCTCTAGAAGAGAAGAGCTCTATTACAATAATATCCAAGAAAAAACTTTCCATACCCTCTACTCTTATTTATACTAAATCTATCTATCTAAAAGAACAATCTAGAGGAAGATCCTTCTAGAAGCGAAAGTTTCTATTAGGTCTTCTTACAATTGACTTATTCCTCCTTATTGCTTGGTCTTATTAATATTGACCTTTATTACATGGAAATATATTATTCCACCCACTTGAGGGGTTAGGTAGGTTAGGTCCCTAACATTCTCCATCAAAGAAGGAAGAGCTTGGGGGTTGAACAATGTGTTCAGACTTTAAAGAATAAAGGGATGCAGACTCAATGTGAAGTGAAAATTTCTCTAGAGTATCTTTTCTCTCCAAAGTTGAATTCTCTCCTCCTCCACGGCTTGGATATGGCTCAATTTATAGCTTTCAAATGGAACTGAAGGGCCGAGTCAGAATGTTTCCAATATATGGAAGGTCAAGGATCATGGATCTTGTGACGTGACATGTAAACCCGACACAATTTTTAATTTTGAGCACCAAACTCGATGTACGCGGACTATAGTGGTGCAACCTATGTATACACATGTTGTCTAACTGGTTGGGCGTGTATATGTGGAAAAATATGGTTTTTTAGCACTGGGAGTACAAAAGAGGACTTCAAGTCTGCATAAAGAAATGCCATCCAAACAAGTTGCATGGGGTGAAACAAAATTTTCTATAACAAACCCTTTGGCCCCCTATTACCTCTCTAGTTACACTACACATATCACTACCTACAATATTATGCCTCCTAATGTATATCCCATTCCTAATTTTCCTTTTATAACATCTACTGAATAAATAATTCCTTATGTGTAGAGCTACCAAGTTGAAGAAACATATATGTGATGCTAGCACAAGCAACAACCCAGAAACGTCCTCTTCATTGTATTTGCACATCTTATACTTTAAGTAAACATATCTATAATATAATTTAGTTTTATTGGATTTAAGTGACATTTACTAAACATTCCTATCAAGCACACAGTTTTGAGTGTCTTAAAATTGTTATTGAAATCTATTTGTTGATAAGTTCTAATGAAGTGGGTAATCTCATTGATTCGTTCGAAGTGGTTGTATTTTCGCAAGTGCATTCACATATTTTTGTATTTTTTAACATTAACATAATTGGTTCATAATTTTTCAAATGGTAATTCAATAATGACACAAATTGTCAAAAGCGACTTAATTGTTGATAAGATATAAAGACGTGGCAGGTTCATATTCAAGTGTAAATAGTATGGAAAATATTCTTTGATGGAAAAGCTAAAGAATACATTCACGCATATGAATGAGTGTGCTTTGGAAATGAACATTTAAAGTCTTTCTCGATATCATGGGAACATCGCGGATGACAAAGAATTAGAGAAAATAAACCTATTCACTGTCATAGTGATACTGCCATAGTGAAACAGAAATTTACGTAGAAATATATGTATATGTATGGAAAAATGAATTTTTTATTTGATTGTTATAAGAGAAATATATGTTTTGTTATTAATATTTTTTTTTAAATAATGAAAAACATATGTATTGTGATAAATGATTTTTTTTATTTGATTGTTATAAGAGAATGATATATTTTGTTATTAATATTTTTTTAAATAAAGAAAATTTGTACTTATTGAGTTTTTCATATTTATGAATTATTTTTTTAATAAATTTAAAAGAAATTTAAAAAATATTTCTATGTATTATGAAAAAAATTAATATGGAATAATAATTTTAGGAAAATAATTTTTTATGAAAAATTTAAAAGATATTTTTACTTATTGATTAAAAAAAATGTTTAATTAAAGCATTATATTTTATAGAGATTAAATTTTAATTAAATACTTAACAAATGAAATTAATAAATATTTGTAAATTTATTCAATCAATTTTTTAA
>JASDQU010339374.1:0-12441 GCA_032191745.1 Picea mariana
CATTATCTTGATCATTGTTGCATGTTGAAGCTATGATCAAATTATTAGAAGGATTAAAAGTTGATCATAGAGCTTATCCTCTAACCTAACCTTCTGTCAAGATAACGTATTGTCTTAGTACAACAGACAGGTTGAAGAAAGCACTCGTCACTTGAGTGAAGGAGACCTGGAGGAAAAACAAGCACTCATTCTTGAGGACAAGGCTCCAAGTTTGATTAACCAAGATTAATAAGATTCAAAGGTACACATGATAAGATGATGACTATAATTGAGATAGCAGTCGTCGTAAAGTATTATACCTAATAGTTGTTGAAATAATGTAACTGCGAAGAGCATTCTTATTATTATTTTGTTATTGGATTAAATCCCCATTGCAGATTAATCATGTCATTATTATTATTATTGTTATTGGATTAATCCCCATTGAGGATTAATCATGTCGGTAATTTTATAAGGACCAAATCCCCTTTTGCGGATTGGTCATCGGACAATTACAAAGTACAGAATAAGAAGTCGGCCCCAACGGTTATAATGGAAGACCCAGAATTAATTAAAGGTGGGTTTACCCACCCAGAGTGAGAGGTCGGCCCTGCCAGATTGTGACCTTTCACACGTGCCAGTTTGATATAAATAAGAGGCTAGCGCCTCACTTCTAACACACACTTGCTCATTCTCTTATGAGGCAAGCTGCAATTACCAGTTGGAGAGAGGAGAAGAAGAGTGGTGCATCTCTTGGGGAGGACTTTCTGTATTGGTTTGAGTTATCTCTTGAACATTGTATAAGCTATTTATGATAAGGAAGTTTTTGCTGGGTTTTCTTTCCCTAGAGGGTTTCCAAGGATAAATGCTGTGTCTCTTGTGAATGTGTATTTCTCAGTGATCTTGTTCTTATTATGCTCTTATCTATTGAAATGCAAAGAACTATAATAATGGCATAAACATTAACATGGATGAGGGGTGATATCACCACCCTAGGGAGTACTAATATCCTTTGTTGAGATGTAGCAGGCACAGGTCATACCAGAGATGTTGAGATTCTCATGTGCTCTACGGTGAGCACATGTCCACGAGTTGGAGCCAAATGTTATCCCCTAGCCTAGGGATAAGTAAGGAGATCACGTCTCTTGGCCCACAGGTCCTAGACATGGAGTACTGAGAGCCAGATGACTTGAGCATGGCCCTGGAGGGCCCCTCTTTTCTTCAGTGCAGTCCACATATCACCAACAACAGTATCCATCACACCAGCCTGGTCCTGAAGTAGCGGTGAGTCTTGCTCCATGTGGTAATGAGTCCGGGTATCATGGTATGTATCACTCTGATTTTTGAAGCACTTGAATATGTTGTATTGAATCCTTCTTCAATTTCATGACATTTTCTTGGAAATTATTCTCTTTGCTTCGTTCATACCTTGAAGGGTGACATGGTGCCCTAGTAAGTTGATTTCCTTTTAGGATGGGTTGCTACTGGGTGGATCTGTGAAATGTCACCGTCCGTTCCCTCCATACTTACCACTTTCCATCTTTATTCCTTTCATCTCCCATATCCTTGTTTGGGCATTGGGATTGGCTACACTAGGAAGAGTTGTACCTTACCTCATGGGAAGAAGGGGCTAAAGGCCCAGAGGGTAAAAGTAGCTGGCAAGAGTTAAAAGCCAATGTTGAAACCTTCGAGATGCTTTGCCCAGTGATCCTCGAGAAAGCAGTGAAAAGCTTCTCAGTAAGAAAATGGGACTCATAAAATAATATAAACACTCAAGGTATTAGTTGATGGATAGGAGGTCTCATAACGAGCTGGCCTCTTATGACCATGGGCATGTAGCGGTATGACACTACCATATGTCTGGTCACCAAGCCAGGGTAGTGGCTCTTGGTGGCATAGCCAAGAGAAAGGGGATCTCATCACGAGTCAACCTTCTCATTTACGTGAAATGTTTGTGGATAACGTTGTTACCTCTGGTCATCAAGCCAAGACAGTTGTCACCCGGTATGAAAGATCTTTTAAACTAGTTTTTTTTTAGATCTTTTGTCTTTTTACATATGCGGTTAAAGATTTGCATGCAAATTTTGTTTAATTAGATGCTATCTAGATTTCATGTGTAGGGAGCACCAATATTTAATGGTTTTGTGCAAGTTTTTCTAAGCTTTACAGGTCTTCATCTTTGAAGAAGTGGTTGGACTTGTTTGTACCTTCCACAAGCTTCAAAGCTTTCGGGAACCTAGTTCCTCAGCTTGTCACCAAAAGACTCCATAGCCGAAGGATTCCACCGATCAAGTTTCTCTCTACCTCTCTTTCATCAAAATCTAAATGTTATTTGGTTACTTCTCTTGCATGCATAAGTAAATCATAGTTTTAAAAGTTTTATATTCTTAAGTAGATTTCACTTTTGCATGCATGCATGCTAGATCCTATTTACATTTAAAGTTTCATCTTTCTAAGTAGATCTAGCATGAAAAAGTCTCCTTTAACAAGTATTTCTTTCTAAATTTCAAGGCTAAAAGGTAGAGTAAATTGTTAGAGCTTTCAAGTAAACATTTGACAATCTTAGTGCCATTTTTCTTGCTGTTTTAGGACAGGAAACAAAATTCACTAAGACAGTTTTCTTTTTGCTTTTTTTCTTAGCCTTTTGCTAGCTTAGTTCATAGTTCTTTTACTTAGAATTTTTTTGCATAAAGCAAACATTTTTTGCAGGCACTTTCAAAATTGTTTTTGGCATCTTTTGGCTTCTATTGCTTGCTGTTTTTGCAGGTTTTGTGAGCAGTCAAGGAGAAACCCTGCCAAAATTTTGAAGATTTGGAGCATCCATGACTTCTTAACCAATCTCTTCTTCAATCTAAACTTGTTCTTCCACCTTATTGTAAGTCTACTTGGTCTTGAAGTATAAAAGACCAAGAGACATTCTTCTAAAAACTATTGTAACCGAAGAGAAAGAGTGGGATAACCCACTAGGCCTGCCATCCCCCCAGGGGCTGGGGGAACTATCTCCTTCTGTGTGTTTGGTCTCTTTTACTTGCTCTTTTTTTTTTTGCAAAGTTGAAATAAACCCAAGCATCACAAAACATTAGTTTTGTTTCAATTTCTAGATTATATTAGTTCATATTTCAATTTTGCATTTCCTTTCAGTTATTTCAATTTCGCAAAGCAATAAACCTTCCCCTCGGAGCCTTAGTATGCTCTGGCCCCTTGCGAGCTTTGCTTGATCTGGGGTGCCATCAAAAAAGGAATTGGTTAGTGTGGATTAGTTTAACTAGGACAATCTTTTTCCAGTTATTGCTAAAAGGGAACCATACTCATGGGATTGCATGTGAGTTCAGGGGGAAACTTTAAGATCTTAGGTTCTCTCCCCGTTGGAAGTCCTGCAGTCTTGTGGGTACCCTTTGACGGATAACTGTTAAGGGGGCAATTCTTAGATTAGATTTTACTTTTGTTTCACACCTACAATCTTGCATTCACAAAGTGGACTTGCAACATCAAGCCATGTCAAAAAATTAACCCACTAATTCAACCAATCACCCTTAATAATAAAATTTGTCAAGAGCACTTGCAATACATACATCTCGCAACAATACTTTACTTTTGGCACTGGCCTACATATTTCCATTTGCTTATCATTAGTATTTCTCATTTACTTTCAAGTGCTATATTTGCTTATCAATTGATCTTGAAGTATTTGATTTACTTAAGCAATTCTTTATATCATTATATGCTGCTAGAATAAATTGCTCTTGCTTTTGATGTCATTTAACTCCTAGATCTATATTGTGCTTAGTTTTAGTTCAAGCCTTAGATTTTTTTTCTTAGGGACTACCCCCCTTGGCTTCACTAGGAGTTAGCCTAGACGGAGGAGTCGAGTGTCAGGTGACAACTACTCGACTCGAGACTTGGCCCCAAGGCCACACCCAGTGGATTGAAGATTTCTTCCACGTGACCCGAGATGTGGATTAGGCGGCAACATATATCACATGGTCCCAAGCCCCTAGGGTTAAGTGCCCTCCTCTAACTGCCTAGTGCTCCTCCTCCTAGGTAGGTACCTACCCTAATTGAGCAATTGACTCCCCCATTGTGTGCACCCAATGGGTTAGTCATTATGCTAATTAGGGTAACAACCTCCTAGGTGAGGGCACTATGCTAGCACTCTAACCAAGGTCAAGCATCCACCCAAACTGAGCGATCCATATGTCCATGAAGCATTGCCAAGGGGCTAGGAGACCTAGCACTCTCCTAGCAAGGTGAAAACGCTTTTGGAGCAACTCCAAGAGCTAACATTTGCTTGCTCTAACTAGAAAAGTGTTAGATTTATCAATCACTTGTTATATTTCAAGATATAGTATGGTGGAAGACATATAAGCAGTCATCAATAGTTTCTATGGGCAATGATAAGGTTACTTTGCATCACATTTGGATTGTGCAAGAAATGAACCTCAATTAACTGATTTCCGTGTTCTAAATAAATATATCTTGTTGATTCCCATCAAATTGTTTAGGACAATGTTAGTGAATGTACTATACTCAACATTAGCGGATTTTATGGACAATTCTAGTTATTATAGCACACTATTTACTAGTTGGGATTCATAACCTAAAGTATCAAAATTTAACATTTGCATGTACTTGCTTTATTTTCTGTTTCCATAAACATTAAATCTATTCATAGATACAAGATGCCTCTTTGATTTAATTTGGCAGTAATTTGCCGAGCTGCACCTGCATTTGCATGAATAGTGCCTCTTGTGTTCATTTTTTTGTTACTAATCAGATATATGTTGCATATGCCTTCACTTTATTGTTTGAAATAAATGACTTATGAGGAGGTGGCTTATCTGTCGTTTAGGTTAGAGGTGCTACTACACATTATGACGCCGTGGCAAATTCTGCAGCATCAGGAATAGTTTCTGCTAGTCTGAATTCAGGTTGGTATGTCTGATCAGTTACATCCGAGGTTTTTGGAGCATTATTGGTTTCATATAATTGTTTGTTTTAAACATGGAGGAAACACAGTTTTCTAAAATTATTTATTCCATATTTTTGGGAAACAAATGTATCTTATATTTCATTAATGCACAGAAGAAGATACATCATCTAATCATACATTTCTTTCCAAAGTAGGGGCATGCTCATTCCTCCTTCCTATCTAAGCAAGGAGGGCAAGCATTTCTGCTTTAGCTCCAACTTTAAGAGTCTTAATGTCTTTCCTAAAAATTCTGATCCTAGTTGCAAACTTTATTGTTCAGTCAGATATAAACATAGCAACTGCATCTAGGGGAAGCAAGGAATTTTCTCCATCAAAAGTGGCTTGGCAGTGTCTTTGTCATAAGGAGATGCCTGTTAATCTTAAAGTATCCCAAATTGTTCTTTCTGCTTGTCTAATCATCCATTTGTCCCAATCCATTCCACCAGAGAGGATTGTGCTGGCTTTTGAGGTTACTCTGAAAGTGTTTACACAATGCTTGGGGCTGCTTCATGTGATGTGGAGTGCATGGTGTATGGGTGACCTCTGGTTGTTCTATGATGGGCATGCACATGTGGAGGTGCTTTTCTCTTGGATTGCTAGACCTTGTATGGATCCTTATGTGGCTTTCTTCCTTGAAGCGTTTGAGACCTTGAGACAACTCGGTGACATTCTTCATACTAGCCACATGTATGTTGGTTGCTTGTGAGGATGCCTTGCTTTGGAGGAGGATCACTTGGCATTCCAGAGGAGGCCGTTGAGCCCTAGATGGCATGGGCACACTTGGATCACTTGCATACAGGCTTGCACTTGATTGATGCTAGCTTGGGTTGAGGGAGTGATCATGTAGGTGGAGTGGACCTGGAGGAGCACATGGCATGGCTTAGGAGGAGTGTTGGACTTTGGAGGTTTGTGGAGAACGAGCATTGGAAACATCTCGTGGAGCATCCATGCCTTGGAGCTTTGCTTGTTGATGACATAACTGTAGAGCTTGACATGTCTCCTCTTGGAGTGTAGCACTTCACATGTGTGAGTCTACTTGTGCAGAATAAGTTGCTTGTAGTGTACTAGGTCCACTTGACATTGTTGGCCTCCCTTATCTTTAATATAAATAGAGGAAGGAGAGTGTTTTTTCTATTGATTCATTCATCACTTGTAATACAGATGTGAGGAGTGGAGTGCAACTTTGTCTCTCTCTCTCTCTCCTTGTACTCTTCTTTATTGTACTCTCTCTCTTTGTCTTGGAGCACTAAGGTTCTTGGAGAATTCAAGGGAAATTCTAAGTTTTTTGTTTCACCCTAAGGAGGCAAAGCAGACTAGGGTTTGGTAAAACCCTAGTGGAGAAGAAGCATTGTTCTTATAGCTTTTGTGAGAGAAGAAAACTTAGGGTTTTGTAGCATAAGGGAACCCTAGTGCTATGTGCATGCTTGTTGAGGAGGAGAAGAGGAGATGCAAAAAAGATAACCATCATATAAATCCTTTGTATTGTTCTCAACGATCACTGTATATCCTCTTTGGCAAGCAAAAAAGATACCAACAGCAAAAAATGCTCTTTTTTGAATATCTTTATTTTTTGTTCGTGAGGGTCATACATTGCTTCATCACTTCTATGCCTTTGCTTGTAAACACTGAATTTAGCTATGCTGTGACTTTTGTTGATGATGCTCTCTATCTGGTTCTTTCTTCACTTATTTCACATTCACAGACTTTAATGGTTTGAGACCATTGGAAGAAGTTCAAAGGGATTTTCAAGCTCTCGTCCTACAGTGTCAGTTAAAGTTGAACTTCTTGAGTTCAGGCTTTTGATGGATCATTATAATTCGACCTCACAAGAATAAATTAAAATGCTATCTTGTTTGTTAATTTGCCCTTGTTTTGCTTCACAGTTACATGTAACTGTGTGCTTTTTCCTATTCTTGATGAAAATAAATTGCTGTTTTTTAGTTTGTCAGCTCTTCCTAAAATATTAATCAAAATTGTATGGAATGCTTGTTGCATTTGGCTTGCTTTGACCATGCAGTGTGTTGCACTATTTGATTCTAATATTGAGAGAGGGTTTTGATTTAGAATCGTAATTTCCAACTCACTATGATCTTGACAGAGAACGTGTGCTTGTCTCAGTTTGGTTATTGATCATTTGACTTTTTTATTTTTGGAAAGGAATGATCTCATTTCATCACTTCAAGAATCAAAAGTTTAGTAGAGATGCAGGATAAATTAAAATGTTTTATGAACTCTTGGTTTTTATAGGGAGCTTTTCTGAGTTAGGAGGTATTGAGAAGTATAGTTGTTGGTTCTTTCTATGGATGTCACAGGTATACCATGCATATTTGGCGTTCTAACCTGTGAGAATATGGAACAGGTAACCTTCCTTTCTGATTTTGCCAATTTAGATATTCAGTATGTTTGATTTATAAGTCGGGTTAGAGAACTTTGCAAAGAAGTTGTCACTATATAACATCAAAGGTATGCACTGTTCAATATTTAACAGTTTTGATCAAAAAGTAGTTTGATTCCTTTCCTAAGTGTGTGCGAAAGATGTGGAAAACTTAAGAAAACTGTATCTATCCATTTCTATTTGGACCTACCTCTCTCTAGTCATAGATGTTTCTTTAACAGGCATGTCCATTTTCTCAGTAGCTCATTTCAGAAATTGTTGTTTGGATTGTATGGACGATCATGGTCAGTGCAATGAAAACTTAATTGTCTCTCTTATAATGGGATTTTACAGGCTCTTGACAGAGCTGGTGGCAAGGTTGGAAACAAAGGTGCTGAAGCTGCTGTGACTGCGGTGAGATATGTCATTTTGTTTAAATTAAAATGTCATTGCTATAGTCCAGGCCTCTAAAATAATGTTTTGACAGTTGCTCCTTTATTCATATTTAATTTATGCAGTAGGTTGCTTTAGGCTCTCTTGTAACTTTTCGACTCTTGATAAGCCCTTTGAAAGAAGAAAGCGATTCCTTCTACATTTATTCATTTGCTAGGATGAATATCAGACTGGTTACATCCTACCCTTTTTATGATTGGAGTGCTAGCAATACTTATGTTGTGTACCTAATTGGAAAGCAATGCATATCTATGCTAAATTAGCAATGACATTCATGTGGATTTGGTCCAACATAGGCCTTACAGTGTAAATGATTGTTATTAACTTACTCCAAAGTATCATAGTAATTTTTGGAATTCCATATGGAAGTATAGTGAGAGTACAAAAGTCCCAATTAGGCCCTTCGTGTACCTAATTGAAAAGCAATGCAGGTCTAAGCTAAATGTAATGTCCCCTTCCAATTGATCATGACAGAGGATGACTTAGTAGCCTATACGACTCCCGTAGGCTATAGTCAATGAAGAAAAAGGGAGTCAAGGAGGTTTATTTAATGTCACTAGCTAGGAGATGTTACATTCTAAAGTGGCATTAAGTAAAAAGATAAATTATTAATAACTTAAATATTAAAAAGTGACTTTTTAATGTTTAAGTAAATATTAAGAGGGAATAATGGTCATATTTGATTTGGTCAAAAAAGAGGAAATATCTAGAAGGCTTCAAAGAGGTATTAAGGAAGGGTAGCACTTCACCTTCCTCATTGTGATTTGACATCTTCTTTGGAGTGCTCTTGTAGCGAGGGTTTTCGTTGGGGTTTTGGGAAAAGCCCTTCCATTGCTAGTTTGGTTTCGGTGGTGAGATATCCACCCTAGCTAAACAAAGAAGGAAATCTATCATGGATTTCCATTGAGCTTCAGTTTATAATTTGTCATCAACTTGGATGCATAGTAAACTGATAGGAGAGATTAATAAATCTGCATTTGGGTTTTGGGAAGGTCGTGAGTTTGTTTGGGCAAGTCGTGAGGCATTAAGAAGGCCGAGAGGAATTGTGGGAGACTTGTGGCATTCAAGGAGGCACGTTTAGGGTTTCTAAGTGGGTCGACTCCATTCATTTCTATAGGATCGAGCTACTAGAGGAATCGTGGGGTTTTAAAAGGGGATCGTGGCACTTAGAGAGGGACGACTAGGCTTATATGGGGCCGATTCTATTCCTAGCAAAATTTGTGGGGGCTCGTGTGAGTTTCGGGAGCAGTCCGAGGAGGCTTGGGGGATTCGTAGCAGTTAGGAAAGCTGGTGGGGTTTGTTTGAGGGGGCCGCACCCAATCCTTTGTAGGCCCATGTGATCTAGAGGAACTGTTGGTATTGTTATCCACCGAGTTGCACTAGCTGAATTTGAAGATGAGCCACCAAAGACTAAGCAAATAGATGCTCAGAAGTCAGAGTTCACGAGTTCAACAGGTCTTTCAAAAGACCACTTTTCCGCATTTCCATCCCTCCGAGGGCATTGTAATTATTTGACTTGAGCATGAAATATTGTAAAAGACTATTGGCCACCTAAGACCTGGGTATGAGCATGTACTCTAGAGTGTTTTTTTTCACTTGTTAATTATTTTTTGCCTGCCTTAGTGGGCGATTAATAATTTCTAAGTTTTTTTCACTCAGAGACTGACTCCAAAGCTGGAGTATGTGCTGGTGGTTAGGCCTTGGCATGGTATAACCAATGTCTAGTGTCTGAATGTATACGAGTTCATGTTAGGTCATGTCTATTGAGTCATATCGAAGTTGCAACTAGGTTTGATAGTTTTTTTTAATGTTTTAAGTGAAATAATAAATTTCCCGCAAAACGAATTTTTTTAATTGTAAGTCAATAAATTGTAAAAATATGGCATCAATCATTGTCAGATGACATATTTATGCTCGTTTTCCAAGCTAGAGTACCACTTGAACCCCTATTTCCCTTCTGTCGAGGCAAAAAAGTATTTTTTATCACTAAAAAACGAATTTATCTCGAAAAATACGGAAAATGGGTCATTTAATTAATTTCTTATATTTTAGGAAAATTGGGGAACATGTTGGAAACATGTTTTTTCTTGGTCCCCAGTCAAATGGAAGCTTGGGCGAGTTCTCTGGAGAGGGAGGCGACTTCACTAGAGTGACATGGCGTGGAGGAGATCCCAATGTAGGGACTCGACCCCACTTGCTTGTGTGGCGCATTTAGAAGGGAGGGCGCACATCCCAATGTTCACAACTCATCCTCACACTTCACTCCACTCCCACTTACCCTCACTTCACCTCACTCCACTCCCACATACCCCTACATCACTCCACTACACCCCCCACATCCCCCACTCATCTTCCACCTCACTCATGCACATCTCCCCTTAACTCATGCGCCAATCCTCCTCTTCCATGTGCATTTCCTTTGAAGTTGTCACCCTTTGTTGTATAAAGGAAGGTCGACCCCTCTCCTTCTGTTAGTTGGAGCTTTGGGAAGACACTATCATTGTATTGTATCATACTTTTGCTATTGAGATTGAATAAAAGGCTTTGGAGGTCTATGAAGGAGTGTTCAATGTGTGAATGTTAATTGTTGATGGTGCTACACTCATGAGGTGATATCTTTTAAGTTATTTGCATTTGCTTTGTTAAGTTTGGCTTAAGAAGAATATTGTTATTCCATAGGGTTGAATTTGTAAGCTTGGTTGCATGTGCAAATTCTACAATTCATTTGCTTAAGAGTCTTTTTCATTTCATAAAGGTTTTGGTTAACTAATATGTTTTGTATGAGATATCTTGTAGGTGTTTCCAAATTTTTAACAAGTTGATGCAGGTGTTTTTGGATTAATCATCTTTTTGCTTGGAGATGTGTATGGGTTTGGTTACACTTTCTGCAAGCTCCAAGATCTAGAAGCAACATAGTTCCTCTTCACAACTTCTAAGACTCCATTGCCCAAGTCCTCTTTCTCAGCAAGTTGTATCTTCCTCTCTTACTCAAATTCTTCTTTAAAATCTGTTTTTCTTTGGTTACTAGTTTGCACGCAAGGAGGTATTTGATTTGTTAAAGATAAATTCTGTCCCAAGTCTGTTGCATGCAGCTGTTAAGATCAGATCTAAAGTTTAATTGAAAAAACATCATCTTTTATCTAGATCTAATCCATTTCTGCCTTATTTTAGTCATTATTTCATAGCATATTTTTGGGGCTAATAGTAGGCAGATCTGTATGAGCTTTCAAATCTTTTATTCTGCAATTATAAAGTGCTTTATTTGCTGATTTTAAATCAGTCGAAAGACCCTAAGGAGGCTAGCTTTCTAGCTCTCATTCCTTAGTTATTTTTGCTTGCTTTGGCCTAGATTTACTTAGTTAAATTTTGTATTTTTTAGAGTTGACCAAAGACACTCCCCAAAGTGTTTTTGACCATTTTTTGGGCTAATAACTTGCTGTTTTCATGCAGAAGTAACAGGTACAAGGGGAGGCTCCGCCCAATTTTTGAAGATTAAACGTCTTTCAGAACCCCCCGTTGTTGCCAGGAACTCTCTGTTGATGATTGCAGCTATGTGAGACATTCTCCAGCTTACAAACCCGTGAGATGTGGATCATTGCAGCTATGTGAGACTTTCTCTAGCTTACAAACCTGAGAGAAAGCCCCTAAGAAGGGTACGTGGTTCCTATCTGAGACAGAGTTGGTGTTGAGATTTGGGTACCTTGGAAAGTGGCCCCCATGTGCTTATGAGTCTCTAAGCACAAAGGGGGAAGACTATTACCCTTGTACTTTACTTTATGATTCTAATTTCACTTTGACTTAGGAGATTTAAGTCAAAAGTGAAATATGTCACTTAAGTCATAAAGTGACAATTAATTCACAATGTGGGTGAATTAATAGACATAAAGAAACTAAGGAAAGTGGGTTTAATTAGTGAGATTTTAGGATGAGATCTCACCCATTGATTAGACTTGGCTAGATCTAATCTAGGCCATTGATCTTTTAGGGTTGTCTCAAAGAGGCTAAAGAGAGGATAAAGGTATTTTTGGAGACTCATTCTTGACTTGTGAGTTTTGGAGAAGAGAAGAGGGGCACATTTCTTGAGGAGAAGGAGGGCGCACTTCATGAGGGTTTGAGCAAAACCCTTGAGAGCTTGAGGAGAAGCTTGTGGTTTGTTTGAGCTTGCATGGAGAGCATTTCCATGGAGCCATAGCTTCCATTTATGAGAGGGAGCATTTTCATGGAGGAGGGGTGCATCTTGAGGAGGAGGGCGCATTCGTTTTCCTTCATTTGCTCATCAGGAGAGGAGGATTTGTCAGATTGAGATGAGATCTGATGCATAGGGAGAGGAGAGCTTGGGCGCTTGTCTCTGTGGAGAGAGACATTCAATTTCTGGCTTTGTTTATTTCTTGTGATCATTTCTGCTAGGAGGAGGGCACACATATTGAGAGGATTGGCAGCGACCTGGTAGCAGATCTGCTTGGAGGATTCAAGCTCTGACAGTTTCAGTGGAGAGGTAGCACAGGAGAGCACATTCCTGTGGAGGAATTCTTCATTGGGTTATTGATGAGCTAGGGTGCTTCAGTTCAGTGCAGAGGGCAACAAAGGAAGAGGGCGCACCATAGTTTGGGCACTTCTCTTTCTGGTTCTTGTGGCAAGACTTGTGAGGAGCTTGCTATGTATATAG
>JASDQU010339376.1:6527-19011 GCA_032191745.1 Picea mariana
ATGATGATTGAAGTACTTTGTAGACTTTTTCGAGCAAGGGTATGGACGTGGAGAACCTGGTAGAAGCTTCACACAATCATCAAACAAATATAATGACATGTTTCAAACCCAAGGCAGGCATACCTATGCTTGAGTGATAAAGACTTTTTCAGGTATGGCCATCATAGAATACACTGCGGATCCATAATTATATTGACAAAAATGTATAGCCACTAAACATACAACCTGGATCTATACTTCCATGACATGAACTGATCGTAGCCACAAAAAATACATTGTGGATCTACGATATGACAAGATATAGCCACGAACCAATACAAAGTGGACCTATGTGACAGTATATTTGTCAATATTCAAGAGAAACTTCGTCGCAACCTGGGTAAAGTATATATCAGAGTGAATGACTCAACCCAGAGTCTTCTTACCAATCTCGATGTAGTATTAATCTAACCATGTGAATAGATGTCCTGATGTCAAACATGGCAGAAACCACTTGATTATCGGTCAATGATGTAAATCATTAACAAGCATAAGGGAAATCACCATTGATGTCAATGATTCCCAAGGTACCCTAGTACATTCCAGCAAATTTGAATATATGATCTAAAGTCGAACATCTGTGGAATAATCCGATCAGAGGTCAATGATGTAAAACTATTGTCGGACGTGAGAAGGCCTGCCATTGAGGCATGCAGGTCCCAAAGTACTAATTGGTTTCTAATTCTAGCTCCTGGATAATGTGTTGAAGTCGACAGGAATAGACTCATCAAAGGAGGGCCTTGATGTATCCCCCATCAACGACAGAAAATAGACACAAAGATGTAATTTGGTAGATCAAATGAACATGGACTGACACGGGTATTGAAACAAGACTATTTGTGATGGCTGACTCTCAAGGAAGATACTTCCCTTGAACACTAAGGCACAACAGTAGAAACATGACATCGACCAAAACATGATGATGCAATGGACACTGTGACTTTCGTCGGGTGACCCAAAGGAGTAAGGAAACTCAAAGGATTGGTTCAGTGCAGAGTTTCAACAGATTGAAATGTGTGAAAAGATAAAATGTTGTGTTCAAGGGAGACTGTAAAGTCACTAGTGAAGTTCTCAAAAACTGCTTGGCTTGCTTCTTTCAATTTTTTCCCCCATCCAGATAGACAAGTACCTCTTTTTGGTTTAACGAGATCGAGGAGGGTAACACATGCTCGATATAACTCACCTTCGGTAAGTTCCTCTTCCTTTGTTTAATGAACTGGAAGAAGTAAGGGTTCGATCCCGTATGGGCCCTTCAATGTATGATCGTTTAACAAGTCTAGAGAAGGTAAACTCAGTTGTTTTTCATATTTAGAGAGTTTGAAAATGACTTAAAGATGACTACAATGTGGTCCTTTTTCGTAATATTAGTCTTGCTAGGCCGAAAAAGAGATAAATTATCACTCGAAAGATGCCCTTTCAAACCTTTTAACGAGCGGGAAAGGAAGCAAGATCACTTGGAAATCTTTTCATGTTTAGAGAGTCTGAAAAAAGCTTAAAGGAGACTCCAAGGGTTTCCTTTTTCGTGTATCCACGAGAGCCCAAAAAAGAGATAAAAGGTTTCTTGGTTACATTCTCATGTTTTTACAAGCACGAGAAAAAAAAAATACTAAGCTTGGTATGCCCCCAACTTGAAAAGCTAGTGGCTTAACTCCAGATTGATCATCAAAAGGCTGGAGACATGCCCCCCAAGCTTCAATTCATTCACTAACTTTGAGGTTGTCACCAATTTTTGTACTAGATGGAGAAAAAGGATACAGGTGGATGAAAATAAGGTTCAAATACGAGACCTAACGAAAGACTCGACTCGACATCTACAAGATCTGGCGAAAGACTCGACCTAACAGGAGAGGTGACTGTTTCATTTTTTTAACGAGCTTGACATAGGAAAAGAACTATGCTCAAGGCTCTGGGTTCAATCCCTAGATTTTTGTTTCATTTTTTAACGAGCTTTCTCAGAAAAGTAAAACTATGCTCATAGCTTATGTTTCATTTTTTAACGAGCTTGCCACAGAGAGGAAAATTGAGCCCATAACCTCTGTTTCATTTTTTAATGAGCTTGCCACAGAGAAGAGAAACTATGCTCATGAAATATTCTTGATCATGGCTTCCAAGAGGATAATTCTTTGGAAGGACACCATGTCAAGGGACAAAACTCGGTCATGTCTTCCAAGAGATCTTCACTGGATGGAATAAGAATACTCTAGAAGGAACACATGTCAAGGGTCTCATCAAGGGTAAGGAGATCCARCTCCAATAGCCCTACCGAAGAGATCACCATGTCAACTACCGGATCCAAATCATCAGAATTTGAATTCATGGGAGACAGTGCCACATAATTGACCTGTGGCAGGGGTGATATTGACTGCATATAAGACCCGTTTAGGGAGTTCATTGGTGGATGGTCAAGTCAGGGCCAACAAACAAAAGTTGATCAATAGTCACCATTATTCCATCATGCAGAAAATATATCACATGAAAAAGAGTGGATACAATAGCTTTCATGGCATGGACATAATCTTGCCCAAGGAGTAAATCGAAATCCAAGGGATCTTGGACTACCATAACATCAATAAAGATTGTTTTCCCTCCCAAAGTTACAAGAAATCAAGGAAGGATCCCTAAAGGGTGACTGGTTCTTCTGTTAAAAGAGAACAGATTCTAGGTAACTGGCACAAGCTAAGGATAACCCAAAGCTTGCCAAGCAATAGAGGACAAAATACTAATGAACGAACCTTCATCTATCAGCATATGAGGAACATCCTGACCACAAACCTGTATTGTAATATTGAAAGGAATGTGAGAGGGAAGACGAGGTCCAATTAGCACACCCCAATCAAAAAGGATGGCCTCATTACTTGGAGGGGTTTTCATGGGAGAAGGAGGAATTCCCCCCGGCATGGTAGATCCTATATCAATGAGAAAAACATGGGCAGAATCAGGTTTACTCTTTAGAGGGAGAGTAGGATCGACCAATGGTGGAACTGGATCAACCACTTTGGCACTCTTCAGAGGAGGAGTGGGATTGACCGATGATTTAACCAGAGAAACCATTTTGGCACTCTTTGGATGAAGGATGGGACTGACCGATGAAGGGACTGGATCAAACACTTTAGCACTCGTAAGAGGAGGAGTGGGATTAACCGATAAAGTAATTGGAGCAACCATTTTGACACTTCTCAAAGGAAGAGTGGGATCAACCGATGGCAGAGTCGGGTCAACCCCTTTGACACTCTTTGGATGAAGGGTGGGACTRACCAATAACAGGACTRGATCAGTCACTTGGGTTTCACTTTCCAGATGAAAAGTGGGGTTGGTTGATGATGGAACTGGAATAGCTACTTTGGTGAGTGGTTCAACCGAGGATGAAACTAGATTGACCACATGATCAACCGGATTGCTCAGGGATGGAACCGAATTGACCATTCCATCAACTAACGATAGGTTGGGAGAAATATTACAATAACCTTTTGGAAGTTGAATCTTTTCCAAAAGAGAAGAAGCCTCATCCATACGAGGACAAATGTGAGAATAATGATCATATTTTCATAACATGCAAGGGGATTTGGCAGTTATCTTCTTCTTACCAACCTTAACGTCACTAATTGGTGGGGCATCATTAGCGTGTCTAGCAAGGGCCGATCATGTGGAAGACCACATCTATAAGACCTTGGGAATACCAGGGCAATCCCTCAGAAAATGGTCACCCTTACAAAGACTGTAATGGAATTTGGGTTTCAGATTCTTCGTTTTAACCTTATCTACCTTATCAACACTCCCAGTACTATTAATAGTAGTTGGTTACTTAGATCCAACATTTGATGTAGTTGGAGGCTTGGTCCCTTTCTGGTTCTTCTTCTTCTTCTCTTTTCATTTCTTCTTCTTCTTATCAATCTGGCTACTCGCTTAAGAGCTTTCACTAGGCGAAGAAGGAGAAATATAAGGAGACCTAGTGGGTGAAGAAGGATATAGGTCGACATGAGGTTGATGTGTGGGTGGTGTGCTTACATATGAAGCACCTGCATTTGATATCACCGGAGTGGAAAACAACCATACTGGTAACCCAATTGTGAGACCTGGAAGGCTCAAAGTAGCGATGTAAGGAGGACCAACGTTTTCGTAAGAAGGAAAAACAAAGGGTTCCCTTGGAAAAGGGGTTCCTTCACTGGTCATTTCGGGAACTGACGCCATAAAAATAAAAATCCAACCTAGATTATGCTAGGGGGAACAAACAACACATGCTAGAAATCTAGTAAGCAAGCAAGCAAACAAAACCTTCTCACAATGAGCACACTAGTTGGTGATGGAATCCAACGTCACGGGAACAAAGTAAGAAGGGGCTGAGATAGAGCAGGTGGAAAAGTTGCGTTGACGACCTACTTAACGGACTTACACCCTGGTGCAAGCTCCCACACATAATCATGTGTATACCCTCCAAGGAGCCCGAGTGATTCTGGCCAACATCGATTCTAGGTACCGTGAAGACTTTCCCCTCCACAATCACCTTGTGTAAAGACCCTAAAGAGATAGGCCACTAAGTTTACCAACTACAACAGTGATGTCTAGGGAAACAGTCGACAGTCCGATCCACGCGCAAGGGTAGGGTATCTAGCCTGAAATCAACTTGGAAGGGTTCCACTCATCATTGTGAGTATACCTTCAAGAGACCCCCATAATACGCGCAATCTCTACACTATGACCAAAAAATCAAGGTGAGTAACTCTGCCAGTCTTAATGCGACCTCAGGTTTGACCCTTGTGTGAGAAGGGCTTCCCAGGAAAAAATGTAGCAATTGTATTTCACCGCTCCCTAACACAAGATTCTATGTTTGTTTGTAGATTTGGAAAGTTATCTTTCACACCTATTCCAAAGCCCTACAACTAATCTAATGTAGGTTTGCTACCAGAAAAAGTAAAAATGTCTAATCAATTTTAGTTTAGCGCTTTATTTTTAAGGCTATTGTTACTCAAAAGGAAATTGGCGTGGACAATATGGTGTTTTGACCGACTCGAAAGTTATGAAAAGAGATGAATATTCAATATTTTCATTTTGATGAAAGCTATGCTACGATAAGGAGAAAACATTCATCATTTCAAATGCACAATGTCCCAAAATGTCAAAAAAAAACATGCAATTCTGCTACTTCAAAGGCAAGCATTCAAGGAAGACAATAAAATGCAGAGAAGAATCTGAGAAAAGATAGAGAGAATACAAAAACCACTCAAAACTTAATTGCTTGGGAATATGACCTCAAATATCAAATGGAATGGTGCATAGACCTTTGAATCTCCTTACAAAAGTTTTCACTCAGTCATATAAATGAGAAGAAAATAGTAAGTTGACTCTAAATCAACAAAGACAAAGAGTGACTCAAAGAAAGGAAGAAAAATATGTCACAAATCCAAACAAAGAATCATGAATTCTCAGATATCAAGGTGTTGGGGACCCAAACAAGAACACACTGAGATTGCAAGAACTCTAATCAAGTGCAAACAGGAAAAAATGGATTTAGAGACTAAACTCTTGCAGAATATTTAACAAAAATAGGGCAACGCTCTAGTGTAAGGGGCACTAGAGCATTCCAACACTCTGTGTAAAGCCAGTAGGGAATGTTAGCGCTCTGATAGCAAGGGCAGGGGAGCACTAGGCTTCAAAAAGTTCAGAAAAATACCCAAAAATCCAAAAATTCAAGCAAGTTCAGAAATCCAAAGTGTATGGGATGAAGTGAAGGGTCAATCAACAAATATAAGAATCAAAGACACAGTATGAATAAGGAAATCAAGGTCTCGGAAGGAAAAAATTCAAAGGTCCCTCCCCAATGGAGTCGCCAATTTATGTTACAGGTGAATCCTCCTGTGGACAAATGGATTCTCTCTTGGTATCTAGACCCCTAAGACCAAGACAGAAAAGGTGTTATCATTGGTCACTGACATCCTTTTATATCTAATTAAGCTAATACATGAAGAGGAAGAAGAAAAGTGTACCTTGTTAACGGCGTTTATCCTTGCAAAGTCCAAGTTGAGCTTCAATCCTAAGCTCCTCGATAGGTCCTGTAGGACAAACAAAGATACAACAAGCTTCCTATTCTACTGAGATTAGCTCAAATATAGATCTATCTACTAGAGACAATTTCAGGTGGAACAAACACAAACTTGAAAGAAACAGGCCAAGAATATATATATATATTAATGAGAACAAATGAAGAATACTTACAGACCAAATTTGATGAAGGTGCAACAGCTTCTTCCGGCTCTCTTTGTTGATTCCCTTTGCTCAAGTAATCTAGACTTATTATGCTTCGATGGTATCTCACTTATGAGATCATAATTGGTATAATTCTTAATATCTATCTTTGTACTATATGTTTCCTATGAGATCATAGGTTTCATACTTCCAATCTTTTCATGTCTCTTTCACCATGAGAAGGCCTCCTTATATAAGCTTGGAGAGGCCCAACCACTTGAGAGATCTTTGGAATAAGTTGAGGATTCMTCTCCTTCAGTTGTGGATCTTCCCTAAGATCATGCCTTGAACTCGTATTCGAATCCAACCAACTTCAGAGATTGAGGGGATTCTTCCCTGATTTATCTCAACAAACCAAAATTCACTCAGGAAGGGTAGCACTCCCCCAAAAGGGTGCACAAAGAATTTCAATGCTCCCCCAAAAAAGTCTAGGGAGAGTCGGTGCTCCCTGAAAGTGGGTAGGGGAGCGTTGCCTTCCAAAAATCATTTTTAAGTAGTTTTTTCAGTGGAAAAAGTCTTTTACTCCTTGTCAAGTGATTTCTCCCCTTTAAAACTAGTCTTTGAGGTGTCTAGTTGATTACCACTCCTAGCATGATTATCGATGGCTAGTTGATTACCCCCTTGCTTATTTTTCTTCTTATTGTTCTTGTTTTTCTTCTTCTTCTTAGCCTCTTGGTTACTAGCATTAAGACTTTCACTAGGCGAAGAAGAAGAAAGGGAAGAAGATACAATGGGAAAAGAAGGAAAAAGTTCAACATGAGGTTGATGTTCTTGGGTTGAGGGATTGCATTCAAAGCACCAGGAGAATTCGGGATCACCGGAGTGGAAAACAACCATATCGGTAATCCTATAGTGAATCCAGGAAGACTCAATGTGGAAATGTAAGGAGGACCAATGTTTCCAAAAGAAGGAAAAACTTAAGGTTCCCCATGAAAAGGGGTTCCTTGGTTGGTCGTCCTAGGAAATGTTTCCATAGACATAGACTTAACCTTAGTTCGTTAAAAAAAAGAGCACACACTACCAAAGTCTCTATAATATAAGAGCAAGCAAACAACTCCCTTGTTACAAGAAAAAAAAGAAGGATCTTCCAAAGATGGAAGATGAGGTCGCCAATGAAGATATGAGAAACACTTACCCCGACCTCCATGTAAAATCCCTTCTCGGTGAGAGAAACCCTTGCTTCACAAGGTCACCCTCCAAGGGTATTGAAATTTATTGGACATATTATCATCGATGTCAACAGTCGATGTGATGATTTGTTGTTATGATGAATTATCATTACTATAGATGAGATTTTCATTGATGTCAACAGTATATCACTTAGCAGAAAATATCAAACAATATGAAGAGATCAAAAGCGTAAGATCTGGAGGAGGAGCGAACTGAAGCAATTTGTGATTATTGTTGATCACGATAGGATCAACAATGTTCCTATGATAAAAGCGCAGGAGGGTTAGCAAATGTAGAGATAAAATATTAGAAGGAAAAGCGTAAGCTTGGGGTGAGAAGCCTCAGCAGTCGTTCGATCAAAGTGAGAAGCCTCAGCAATCATCCGATCAATAAATTGACCATGTTGATCATATCATATAAATGGATGTCAGTCATATGAGTGATCGTGGGCTTGAGGACCATTGGAGAATCATGACCATTGGATCTGCAAGCTAGATCAACGAAATGGATAAATTGCGAAGATCAGAAGGAGAATTAAATGACTCGCTAGTTCCTATCGTGCAATTGACCTGGATCGTCAGATATCATAGACTCGAATATCGATGACTATGGTTGATCCAACAAACGATCAGTTTAAGTAATATTAAGTCATGATCGTCGGATGCGCAATCCCCAGATCAACAGCAAGGATAGATTGCAGAGATCGAAAGGAGAATTAAACATCGTGCTATTTCCAATCCTGCAATTAGTCAAGACTGTCAGATCTTATAGCTTCAAAGATCGATGACCATGGTTGACTCACAAACAATGCACAACTTCAAATTGCAGAGTCTGGGTGTCAAGTTAAATCACTCGCAAGTTGTGGTTCCACAATCATTGTCAATCATTGATCTGCTTTGAGTGTCTTCACAACCATTGGATCACATTTTAGTGGAAGGACAGGATAAGCTGAAAGGGTTGAGAATTTGATTATCCAAATACCCGTCAGTCGTCGAATCATTTTAAAGTGACGTAAGGATGGGTTAAGCGAGGTAAAAGGGCTAAGAGTTTGATTATCCAAATACCCGTCATCCGTCGGATCAAACCTGAATTCCCTTCAGTCGTCGAATCATTTTGAGTGGGAGGATAGGGTAAGTGAGGTAAAATATCTGAGATCTCATTTATGCAAATTTCCATAAGCCATTGGATCATTATAAGTGGAAGGACAGGATAAGCTAGAAGAGATGCATCACAGACAGATCGATCCATCGATCTAGGATCATGATCGACTAACAACACTTAGTTTGGGTATAAAGATGTGAGGAGGTTAAGCTCCGGAAAAATCTCACTTCAGATTTTTCAGTTTGAGATTTGAAAGACCTGAAGCCCGGAGAGTTGGAAATCCAAAATGAATAAGGACCATTGGATCTGGAGAACATATAATGACCGTTAGATCAAGGAGATCCACATCAGCAAACCATGTCAGCATGGACATGTGGCGGACCACGTCAGCAAGGAAATGTGGCGGAACACATCAGAAGATCTACGTCAGCAAACCATGTCAGCAAAGACATATGGCAGATCACGTCAGCAGACCACGTCAGCAAGGACATATGGGAGACCATGTCAACAAGGACATGTGGCAGACCACGTCAGCAAGGACACATGGTAGACCACGTCAGAAGACCACGTCAGTAAGTACACATGGTAAAATAAGATGATGACAAGTGTTAAGAGGAAATTGGCTCGTGCCATGTCAACAAGTGACGTAATCAAGTTACATCACTCTGGGAGAATTTCTTCAGGAGTTTCACCACCAAGAAATGTCAAAAGTCTTGAAGGAAGAAGGTCTGAAATCACTCTTAGCCATCGATCTGAGATACATTTTTGGAGTTATTACAATCGTTAGATCCAGGAGAAGAACATGTGTCACATCGGGAGATCTATGTCGACAGACCACGTCAGCAGTCCACGTCAGCAAGGACACATGGCACAGTCAAAGAATGACAAGTGTCAAGTTGAAACGGCATTTCAGGTACGTGCAAATCACAAATCTAAGTGAAACGCGGTAGCTACTCAGCTCGTGACACATCATCAAGTGACGTAAGCAAGTTACGTCACTAGGGAAGTTTTTCTTCAGGAGTTTTACCACCAACACTTGCCCAAAGTCCCGAAGTCCTGAATGTCGAAGTCTTGAAGTGGACACAAGACATCCTATCTGAAGATCACTTCAATAGCATTCTCAACAATCAATCTACTACAATGGAAGGATAGTGTAAGTGGAAGTATTAACCTACAGCAAGCGGTCTCCACCACTTATGACTTACTTAACAGGTGATCACTCTGGAGGAAAGAAGGGGTTGATATTTGAAATCTCCAAAGTCTGGAGACCCGAAGGATATCTCGATCGTTGATTCGAAAGGGACACATGTCAGTGGATTGACAGCTCTGGAAGATTGACATACGGAGGAAAGAAGGGGTTGAGATTTGAAATCTCCAAAGTCCGAAGACCCGAAGGAGATCTCAATCATCGATCTGATGTCGGGTATACTCTCAACCATTGATCAAAATACAGTGGAAGTATAGCATAAGAATAATAGTCAAATTCTCGAAGTAAATGGTAGCCTTCCATCTATTTGCTTGATTAATTCTTGGTCGTCGAATTAAGAAATGAAAGAATATATGTAAGGATCGTATATGACCATTGATCTGGTTCGGTGATCTAAATGTGAACCATCTGATTTGTTCGGCGAAATTGTATTCGGGAGATTTGAAAGGTTGTAAGTCTCAAAGACTCGAAGGGTGAAGTTCCGAAGTTCCGACAATCGTCCATCTCATCGGGAGATTGAATCATGACCGTTGAATTGATAAGCGCTCGTCTCGCCTCACGTGAGGTCACCATCATTGGTCATATGGTAAAGAGAGTTAAAGGGCAGAATGTAATGTGTCACTTAAATTGATTGGCCTATGGTTCTACGCCAATGATCATATGAACATGTTTTGAAGGAATCGTTCATTTCTATAATCACAAAAATGAAGGAAATTGATCCATACCTGTGATCGATTTATGAAAGTGAAGGGGATGTCAAGTGTAAAGTTGAAGACCCAAAATAATGATCTCTGGTGGTCCCAAAACTTGTTGTAAATGAAAAAGTTAGTTGTAACTTGTTGAACAAGTTGGCCCAATAACTTAAACAAGTTTTGAGCATAAGCAACTATAAATACAAAGATGATTGTCTCACTAGATTGTGTGCTTGTGGAAGTATACAGGCTTGTGGAAAAGATAGGCTTGTTGGGAAAGAGAGGCCTGCAGAGGAAAATGAAGGAGATGCAAATATGAGGTCCATGCGAATATTAGAGGGAAGAAGAAGTGAAGAAGGCACGAATATCAGAGGAAAGATAAAGTGAAGATGGTGCGAATTTCAAAGAGAATATGAAGTGCGGTGATGAGTGTTTATGGTATACCTCTGATTATGAGATAGAGTTAATTCAATAATGGATCACTACTACTAGAGTTGAATTATTGTATAAACTCTAGTTGGATAGACTGTGTTCTATCGGCAAGCTGGGTCTTGTGGCAAGCCAGGTCTTGCTTGAGAGTTGGTTCTCTCTGAAGAGTTGGTGCTCCTTACTTCAGTTGGTGCTGATACATAATAGTTGGTACTGGGAAAATTTATATTACTATATTCATATATATATATATATATCAATTATACAAAAGCTTACACACATCTGGTATCCCTTGTGTCCATTCTAATTATGGTTTGATTGTTCTTAATCTATACAATTATGTTTTAACTGCTAACTTGCAAGAAGAAAAGTTAGAAATTCCACACACTAATTCACCCCCACCCCTCTTAGTGTGGGTGATGTGTTCAACAATTGGTATCAGAGTGGGTTCCTTCAGCACAGTTTAACCACTAGAAGGTAGATCCTAAAGAAATGGGTGGACAGATGGATCTCTCCGCAATTGAAGCTCCCTTATTTGATGGAACAAATTATTCTTCATGGAGAGAAAATATGAAAAAGTATTTTAAGTCAAGAGGATCTGAAGTTTGGAATTCAGTAGTAAGAAAATCCTGGGATTTAACTACATCAAAGAATCTATCCAAGATTACAGTCCAAAGAAGAGCAAGGAAAACAATGAAGTGGCATTGAAGATCCTTCTCAATGGATTATCAGATACAATCAAGGCAAGCATAGGACTATGCACATATACCAAGGACTTATGGCTGAAGTTAGAAGAGATGTATCAAATCAAAAGACAAGACATAGAATACATTCCTATCAAGGATGAAGAAGAAGACTCAGTCATCAATAAAGGTAAAGACTCTCCACAATATTTCGATTGCAATAATGTTGATATTGAATCCTCCCCTGCAAATAAAGAAGAAGACTCATATATAATAAAAGAATGTTATGTTAGCATTTATCCCATGAAAGATGTAGAAGAAGAACTATCAAAGGCCAAAAAAAAGGTTGATTGGAGTCTCTGTGAATAACACTATGACCATAATGATTCAGACTATAGCTATCTTCATGACTACACTGAAGAATTTCTTGAAAAAAGTCAAAAACATATCTTAGAAATAAAGGAAATGCTCAAGGACAATGAAAAGATAGTATATGAGCAGGATAATCAGTTAGAAGAAAAATAAGAGGATATCGAGAAGCTGAAGAAAGAAATGAGTCAAGTAAAAGAAAAGAAGATGGAAGATGATGAGCTTAGTAATAAAAATCATATCCTGGAAATAAAAGAAAATCTCAAAGACAACAAAGAAATCATATCTAAGAAAAAGATTCGGTTAGAAAACAAAGAAGAGGAGATCGAGAACTTGGAGAAAAAAATTAATCAAGTAAAAGAAAAGAAGAAGGAAGATGATGAGCTTAGCAATCAAAGGCATATCCTGGAAATAAAACAAAATCAAAAGATTTAGTTAGAAAACAAAGAAGAAGAGATCAAAAGATTGAAAACAGAAGTTATTGATCTAACAAAAGAAAAGGAAGAGGAGATCGAGAGACTGAAAAATGAAATCAGTCAAGCAAAAGAAGAAAA
>JASDQU010339386.1:0-12468 GCA_032191745.1 Picea mariana
CAATGCCTCTCAATAATCCCTGTACTCGCTATAACACCCATCTGGCTACTCTGGTCATCATAAACCTCTGCACTGTGATGATGTCCCAAAGTGGGGACATTACAGTAACATTGCCACCACTGGTCACCACGCTAGGGCGATGTCCCCTGACTAGCTTCTTGAAAGAAAAAGCAATAAGAATAAAAGATAAAAAGGCATGAATGGGCTTGGAAACATTTGCATCCATGACAGGTGCAGCTCGCCCTCTACAGAGGCACCCACAGGTAAGCCATGCATTTCCTTGCTATCACTGCACCCCTTGTCCAGACATCCCTTACCACCTCATCCACTCACGTGGATTGGATTTGATTTCTCCCAAAAACACCCCACATCTAGTGAGCATTAGCCCAATAGGACACCCTGCCACTTCCTCCAAACTTGGCTTGTAGATTAGTATAATATCTTTGAGCACTTGACTGGGTAAAAGGGGTTTTATGCACATGTTTAATAAACTTGATGATTAGATGTGATTGACATTGCTATGATCCCTGTGACTTATGAGCCCATGGAGGGCGTATCTGTTGATGTGCAGGACCATACCCGATGGACAGGTACCCTTATGGACAGGTACACATGGGGAGATGATTAGTTCGGACCTCCATGGGGTTGGAAGCCCATCAGATGGATGTTGAGACCCCAGCAGGGGGCAGATACAGATCAGAGGGTTTGCACCAAAGAGGAGGAGGACGTTCCACCAAAGGTAGCTTAGCAGAGCCTAACCCAAGGGGGTTGTGCCTTTTCCACCAGGACGTTGGCCTTGGAAGGCCCATGACGTCACCCAAGACATTCATGACGTCATCCAGTACTTGTGGAGATTTTGGGAGGCAATTGTGGCATGTGTGGCATGTTCCGGAGGCCCAAGGAGGCCTAACGTTTTGCTCCAGGAGGCCAATGTTGCCCTGGAAGGGGCTAACGTCACCCTAGAAGGGCATGACGTCTTCATCTTTGCTTGACTTAGGGTTTGATTTTGACATTTAATGTAAAAACAATATTATTATGTATTTTTGGCCTTGTCAGCCTTTTGTGACCTAAAATTTAATTAAGGTCATTGGTATGGTATAAGTAAGAGAGCTAAAACTCTCTTTTATTCATCATCTTTCACTCACACTTGTGTGAGTTCTGAAAATTGCACCCTCCTTTAGGGTTTTGGCTGAAATCACTAGTGCACACTTGTTGAAGGAGGCTTATTTTGGCTATTTTTGGCATTTTTCTTGGTGGAAGGTTTACAACTAGGGTTTGGCTTGATAAATGCTTGGTGAATGTAAGTGAATTTCTGCAATCCTTCCCTTACTTGAATGGTTATAGTATTTTACTTGCATTTTGTTAATGAATTTTGCTGGAATAAACCCTAGGAAATAAGCACATGTTGGTGTCCTTATTTTAATTCCCTACTAGATTGTGCCAAGGAGCCATTTTACTTGTTAAAGACATTGCTAGGGCCTTGCCATTGCAACACCCTATCATTTGTCCTTCTCTAAGCCGATTTTACTTTACCCTTTGCCTTCTCAAAACCCCAGGTCACCGGGGATGTCTCCCCTAGGCCTACCACCCTAAATAGAAAGAGTTATCCTATTGAGGTGACAGTGATAGAATAGTCTCCAGTTACAATAGTTTGCCTTCTTTTACCTTTCCTTTACTTCCAAGTACAAACTGTGCGATAACAGGCTGCAAACTAATGAGGGCAGTCCTCCTCAAGAATTCCATGCTGCTATAATAGCTAGTACGCCACTACTAGATCCCTACGAGCTGCCTCCTTTCATAGATCCACGATCTCGAAATAAAGGGTTTGATCCTTCTCCAAGACCCCCAAACTCAGCAATTGCCCACACTACTTAGCCAAAATGATAATTCTTTCTTCTGCAATGAATTCCAATGAGAGATCTATGTTATCTCTCTCTCTGATCAGCTAGGGTAGATAGTTTCACCACCGAACCCAATTTGCTCAAGGATTTCAGGCCACAAAGCTACAAGAGCTCTTCAAATCCAAATTTAGAAAAATAGTCATGCATAATGAGATAAATGAGCTCCTAATTCTCCTTTATACCCTTTTTACCTTTTTTTCCTTCAATTAAATATTATAAAAGTGACTTTTTAATTTAACTTTAATATTCCCCTAGAGTCACTTTATAACACCATTTTAACTCCAAAAAGTGATCTATCTTATTTTAAAACATTTCCAGGAGCTAGAAGCCACTTTTCATCCTCCTAACATTTAAGGCTTTTCATCTTGATTCCAACGAGTTTTTACACTAAGGTGCCCCCCTTAATAATTTAATAAAAATAGCAGCATTAGTGAAATCAGTTAAATAATGCCCAATATCACTCCAAAATTACGGGAACAATCGAAATGATAAACAGACCTCGGAAAGCATCATATACTCCTCTAAACCATCTGAGCTCATTGGTAACATCAATTTACCCCTCTGATCAAGCTGACACAAACCCCGAAAGTCGTCTCCACTTGCAGAACAGGAGAACCCAAAAATGGGGACATTACATTCAACCTCCTCTTACAATAAAATATTATTTTCTAAGCTAAAGTCCCCTATTCTTTCCTATGGAGGGGTAAAAGGCCCTCTTCAACAATTAAATAATCTTAAAATAATACAATTTTGGGGCATTCATGCCACATGTACAAAATTAAAGGCATTAGCCCTCTAGGGTGACCCATCCCCATAAATGAGGGGAAAAGTGGGGGTGTTGGTGCAGCGTCCAGCCTCCAAAGGCCCTTCAAAGCTTGAATCTCGTCACAAGAAATGCAAATCAGCCACCAAACCTCTCCAAGTGGTCCTATGGACTTCTGAAAATGGAACCTTCTTCCAAACCTTCCTTCTGAAGGTGAAAAACTTCATCCATGGGAGCAAGTAAGGGCTTCAAGGTGTACATTAATCTCCCAAAACACCTCAAGGCCTGTAGGTCTGCAATATTGGACCCCTAATCCCTTACAAGACAGTTGAAAGTGACATGTCCTCAGGTTATGCCAGCGAGCCCTTTAACTATCCTTATGTGCACAAGCCAGCTCAAATCAAATCTAGACCCCCATATTGGCCCTAAGATTCATGCATGTGTCCAAGTCAGCTCCAAACAAGGAGTTAATAAAAGATGTCTTATCCACACTTGGGTCAGCCTTGACCTTTGGAAGCTGGCTCAAATCACATTTAGGTCGGCCCAAATTTCAATTTTGCTCCAGCGCTCATGAATATATATCACACTTTGTCATACTCATTTCAAGGACTATCTCCTGGGAAATCATTTTCTGTTCTACGGGATCAGGTCGCTCCACTTCTGCAACCTTCATGTTATGATAAGGGGGTCGAGGATCTATTGTAGCTTAGCAACTGACAGAGAGAGCCTTTCAACAGATTGTATGGCACGTTATTATGACATCAAGACTGCATATAAATACTGCAAACGTTTTTCTTTTAGTCTGAAGCAACCGGGTTGTCCTCATCTTCCTCACTGTCCATGGACAATATCTCTCCCAGCCTTCACAGTTTCGTTCACAAAACCAAATATCTTTTAATATTCTAGCAATTCACCTCCAGGTATGCAGAGATTTGTATGCCCCCTTTTGATTAATCCTCTGTTCGGTATCCCGTCTCCTTAGGATCAGCCACAATGCTCTAGTCTGAGGCAAACAAAGCCAACATTATTACCAAACCAAGCTCTCTGCTATCCAAAATCTATTCGGCTGACAGAGAAATTTGCATATGGTCATCTCCAATTTTGTATAACCCAGCAAATGCAAATGCAAGAGACAACACTCTATAATACCTAAATGGGATGGGGATCCATGGGCTCATTATAGAGAAGGATTCTCTATCACCACTTAAGCAAGTACAGCGGGTTGCAAGAGTCTATGTAGAAATGAAGCAGACACTGAAGGAAAGACTTCATTCTTAAACAATGAGTGAATAAGTTTCTAGGCCAGAATGAGATCATCCAAATCATACCCCGAACCTTGAAGAAGTTGGTTCGAAATATATGCTTCTTGTATATGGTAGTTGCAAAATTTCTTGACTCCCAATTTGCATGAAACAACTCATAAAGAACTGAACCACCTCTTTGAGCACCCAAAATGACGTTTGACAATCACTTTCCTCAAACATACACGTCAGACCTGAGTGTATCAAAGACGATTAGTCAAGATTTCCTGTTGTTGTGTCATCTATATGCCCAGAAATCGCCCTCTAGCTGACAACCCTGCTGAGAGCTGGCCCAACAAGGCTCTATCTTCAGCATATCCACCAACTCAGGAGATTCCCAATCTTTTACAGCCCACCCTATCGAATTTTCTTCACTTTGCTTACGAAGACAAAAGCTTAGGGATCTTTGTAATGCTCCCAAGCCAATTTTTTCGCTGGAAACACTAACTATTCACTGTTTACTGTTGTTTGGATGTGTGTTTGCAGGTTTACTCATGAAGTTGCGTATTAGGGTTTATATTATGGAGATTATAGCAATGAAGAGATAGATCTGAAGCATATATCATAAACAAAGACAAGATACAACAAAAAACACCAATATAGAGCCAACAATGTCAGATCTGACCTTTATTTAAATAGTAGATAGATCCTGTAACCAGAGAACTACAGATTAGGAAGAAAACCACAATAATATCCAAACTGGAATGATAGTTGCTACAATAATAGCCAATACTTATGATAATAGCCTTCAAAGGCACTCTGATGAACTAGGAAGAGATACAAGATAGATTTCCTTCCTCCCACGAACCAGATCCAGTCCTCCTAGCTGAGTTGTGCCCTCCTGGATAGTTGTAGATGCCCAATATTTTGGCCTCCCTCCTTAAGACCTCCAAATGCTCTCAAAATTGTTGGAACAGTAGATCGGGCCAAGACCAACTCTTGGTGAAGTCTCAGGCTGAATGGTGAAGTTTTGACCCTCCAAATGAACAAACCCCAACTGGATTGCGCCCTCCTGGATGACTGAAGACCCAATATTTCAGCCTCTCTTCTAGAGACCTCCAACTGCTACCAAAATCACTGAGATGATAGATCGGGGCAATGCAACCCCACTGGTGAAGTCTCAAGCTGAACAATGATGATCTGGGCCACCAAATGATTGAAACCTCTTTCTGCAGTGCGCCCCTCTCTTCTCCAACTCGTGCCAAGCTCTAGGAAATAATTTGATAGAGAAACCTCCTCATGAATAGGCTAGAAATGATGTCCTAGGCCATACAAAGAATACCCAGATGTTCCTTTGCCCAAGATCTTTCTCCTCTCTCCAGATCGAACTAATCTCTACAAGATGATGCGCCCTCCTACTGGAAACCCCCTTAGGCTGCGCACTATTACTCCTCTGTTGATGGATATGATTTGTATCTGTTGTAGAATGGTGTGGGAGGAATGTTGCACCTCCGGGACCAAGCTTGGATCAAGGAAGGTGGAATCTTTCACCACCGAGTTGATCTCTAGGGTTATCGTCTCAAAACCCTCAAAATTGCTTGTGCTCAAGAGCCCAAATGAAAAATATGATAATAATCCAGAAAGCGTTAAAAGTGCGCCCTTCCTTTCTTTTATATACTTCCAGTCTATTCCTCTGTTGAGTTAGTTAACCCCTAGGGTTAACTCTTATCTTTTTTCCACATACTCTTTTCTTTCACTAAGTTACCTTTTCCTCCCAAAGTCAACTCAATGATATAACGTTGTGCTTAGGGAATGGCTTTTGGTTGACTTTGTCCCCATGATGCATGAGACTATAGTATAGTGGGGACAACTAGACTATTGAGTCTCTCCAAACCTCTTCATCAAGAGGTGGGGGACATTATAGTCTCCCCTGCTAGAAATTGTTTGCCCATAAGCAATTCTGGACCTGTCTCCTAGAGCATCTATTCACCTTCCCAAGTAGCATCCTCTATGGGTAAATTCTTCCACTTGACCAAATATTCTTTGATGCTCCTCTTCCTTAACTTCTTCTCCCGAACTTCTAATATCTCCTCTGGTATAAATGTCAACTATCCTTCTTCATCCAAAGGTGGCAATTCCTCAATAGGAGTGATGTGTTTACCAATGGCTCTCTTCAAGCATGACACATGGAAAACATTGTGTATTTTGTTGCCCTGTGGTAGATCAAGCTCATATGCCATGGCCCCTACCTTCCTGTTGACCCTATATGGACCAAAAAAGCGAGGTTGGAGCTTTTCTGCGCCACTCCTCTTAATGGATGCATGTTTGTATGGTTGAAGCCTCAAGTAAACCAAATCACCAACCACAAATGTGTGTTCCACCCTGTGATTGTCTACCTATACCTTCTGTTGATTATGTGCCCTTTGCAGGTGGTCCTTAAGTTCTCTGAGTATATCCTGACTCTGCTGAATCCAATCCTGCACCATGGGAGTCCTACTATCGCCAAGACAATCTCCACAAAGGAGAGGGGATCATAACTGTATAAGGCTCTAAATGGTGGCATACCAATAGACATATGATGGGTGGTGTTGACCACCTCTCCAACTAGGGGGTCAACTCCATGTGCCATGAAGAGATGCATCATCAGATGCTCATTTGTCGAAGACTTTGGTTCTACAGGGCATTTTTGGCCCCAACACTTCTTTTTGTAACTGGAATTTCTGCACCCCTACGTGGGTCAATAATGTAATAGGTTTGCATGAGTAATAGTTAGGTCGGTTACCTTGGGATCGGTTCATTGGGAGAGTTCCTTTCACCGAGGGTTTTTTATCTTCAAGTTATCAATTGGACTTTTCAGCAGTATTGATTTCCCTTGAGTTTTTCCCTCACACTTGCAATAATTCCTCCAAAGTGGTGAACAGCGTTCTAATGGGCTTATCTCCTGGTAATTATTGTTAGGAAATGATGTAAATGACCATGCAAGACATCTTAGAAAGTTTCGCGGAATTCCCTTGAGTCTAGATTAGTTCTTTTTAATTAATTAATTTTTAATTAAATTTCCCTAAGTTTGGAGGTTTAATTATTTTTGAGCAAAACTTGTAAAAACAAGGTCCTGGGATTTTTGATAGGGATATTTGTGCTCAAAAGAAATGGAATGAGACCCCCTACACCCTTGGACCAAGTTGCATCTCAGTAGGACAACTTTTGCTATGGGTTTGTCCTCCAGGAGTGTCAGTCAGTCAAAAACAACAATTTTAATTGCTAAGTCTTGACATAGCAAAAATGTATTTTTGTAATAATGAGTTAAAAGGGTAAAGTAAAGATGGATAAAGATGAGAGAGATTTTTCCTAACCTTTCCTAACATTTCCTAACCTTTTCCAACCCTCACTTCACCCCCTCACCTAGATATAAAGCAAAAACGTCACTTTTCCTAGAGTGGTGTGCCTTCCTTCTAGAAAGTCTCCAAAAAGTAAAAAAATGATAAAAACATTAAGGGGAGACTTATTATATCCCTTGGCATGCCTTTCCTAGCCTCCCATTACCCTTTTTGCTTGATCCCAACACTCTCTAACCCTTCCACCTCATGGATCCATGTGATCAAACCCTAGATGGTGCACCCCCCTTCTTGGGATCTCACCTTGTGCTTGGTGGTGGACACTTGGCATTGATCCAAGAGAGGTAGGTTTGCCTCTCCAAGTATAAATAGATCCCTCTCCCCACTTCTTCTTGACCATATCTTGAACTATTGTTATGCTACTTGATTTTCCTCTCTCTCTCTCTTTCTTGTTCCATCTTTCTTCCATTCTTTGGCTCCTACGGTTTTGGAGCAAGTATTTCTCCAAGATCCCTTTCTTGAGTAATATAAAGAAGAAACTTTGGAGGATCATTGGAAGAGCAACAAGTATTTTTGTTCTTGCTACATTTGAGGTAAACTTGTATGGTTTGATTTGATTTATGCATAGCCTAGATCTTGGGTAAAGTATTTTATTTGAATAGATCTAACAACGAGTATTCTTGTAGATCTATATATGTGAGTTGCTAGATAGGGTGCAAGTACTTCATCTTATTAGCACATTCATTCATATTATCTCGGTATGCATAGATCTTGCTAAGTTTTTGCAAGTTGGGCTTCAAGGGTTTTATTGGGAATGCCTCAAGGAAGAGTCCTCCCTTAAAGCACACATAAGCTCCTCTTTTCTCTCTTTTCTTTTCTCATTCTTTCTTGTTGTCCTTTCTATATATATTTCAGCTAGCTTATCATAGCAAAGTGGTCATCTAAATCTATTTTCTTCATAAAATTTTCTATGTAAAAAATTTCTACCAAAACTAGAAATTTTTCTTCATCTTTACTTGTTGTGTGTAGCATTTCCAGCAATTATACCTTGTTGGTTTTTGCAGGTTTAAATCTGGTTGAGAGGGTTATACTACCCCAAAAAACATCCACACAACACTCCAAGACCCTTCTCTTCAAGTGGGTAACATTCTCAACTTTTCTCTTCACTTCTTCTAGCTTCTTGGGCATACTTTCTTCACTTCTTGTTGATTTTTAGTTGCTCATAGTGTGGGAAAAGGATTGGTACGGCCTACCTCCCACGTGTGAGCTTGGGTAAGATCTAGATTTGAGTTTTCTATCTCTAAATCACTCTCCTAAGCTAGGACGTGGGGTTAGTGAGCTTCTTCTCTTGCTTGCTTGTGTTGCTTGCTTCTTCTCTTTCTTGCTTCTCTCTCTTGCTTACCTTTCTCTCTTTCTTTCCAAGTTATTCTAAGTTTAATAATTACCTACACTTTGGGAGAGGAATACCCCAAATTGTGAGGCTAGGGTTTTAATGTGCTTTTGATCTATTTATGCTTTAATGGTTAAAATCATCTAGATCTAGATCTCTCACACATTAATCTTTAAGCTTAAGCCCTTGGGGCATAATCAACTCACTTAGATCTATTTGCATGTTATAATCTCTTTCAAGATCTATCATACACACTAAATGGTTAATGCTTAGATGTTTTAGTAAATGGTTTTGCTTTTCATGTTGTAACATCTTAAGGCCATTTGCCACCACACTTAAGTGAATGTGTTGTTGATGAGTTGATAGTGTAGGTACACACTTAAATCTTCAAGCTTCTCTTCTTAGTGCTTTTCTCTTAATGTTTTAAAACAAACATAAGATAAGTGGTGCAAGCTTGAGTTCTTCTCTCTCTTTTTGGCAAGTTGTTCTTTCCCTTGTGTTTTAGTAGTCTCTCTTAACAAGCTTTTTCATGTTAATGGTGCAATCATAGTGACAAACTAAATTGTTATTTCATCTTGCTTTTACATTGCAATACATGTGTTAGATGCTCTTCATTCATAAGCTTAAGTAACACACTTAACAAGCTGAAGTGAGTTTCGGCCTTGGCAATAAATCACCATTTTAAGACATCTTAAAATCACCAAAACACTCTGAAACACACCTAAAAGTCTGACCAATTGATACATCAACTTAATAGACTTAATAGGGTACTTAAAACCACCATCTTCACCATCTAAAACAGGGATTTAGGAGGGTAACGGAAGGTGATAGGTCAGGGACGGTCTCACGGCGCGAAGGAGCGTCATTTCCGTAAAAACTCAATCTTTCGGGCTGACCTGCGAAGCTAGGGTGGGCCTCGTTGCTTCACTTCTTGAGCATCTAGCAGCTATTTGGCAATCAGAGGAAGAGGTTTTTGGTTAAACATCTAATAAGGGTAATAAATATTTTCAATCTTAAGAACCCTTAACTCACTAAGTAATTAAACCGTGGGCTTAATACTTATAATTCAATCTTTCATCTAATAATACCTTGTGGGTTAAATAACTAAGTGTTGAGTATCATAATCATTGTGGAATACTTGTGCCTTAACTTTTAAATCTTCTAAGTTTTCCTTTGACTTGTGAATGTTGATGTTGCCATTGAGGAGCAGTCCAATAGAGTAAGTGCTATTGGGGCATGCTTAGGCTTAATGTGTTGATGATGTTAATGCCTTGATCTTCTTTAAATCCTGCACATTGAAATAATATGGTTAGCTTGTTGTTTTGTATCATTGTATCTCTAGCATTCTTTATTGCAAGTATTGGTATATTTATTCTTTTGTAAGTAACTTGTAATTCTATTGTAACGAAACACCCTTTAACTTTAGTTGACCCCATTGTCCAACCTTGGGCACTAGTCTTAGTTGACTTAGGGAAAGGGCTTGCTTCACATACTAACCCTTGCATCTTGCATTGCTTCTTTTGCATCATAGGTTAAACTCCCCCTAAACCTTAACAAATTAAAATCAACTCCCAAAACTTAACTTTAAATCTCATCTAGAAACTAGGGTCTACCCCCCTTGGCTTCCATAGGAGTGAGCCTAGACGGAAGAGGTTCCAGTCAAAGTGACAACATGGGCTGTGAACCTAGGCATTGTGCCTCCAAGGACACACTAAGTGAGCCGGACTTAGCTCATGTTTGCAAGTGTGTATAAGGACGGCAACAGGTGGTGTTGTAGCAATATTCCCCCAAATGAAGCCACTTAACCCATGTCTTTTTCTTCCCTGACACATAATTCCCGAGGTAGCCTTCAATCCACTTGTTGACTATCTTTGTTTGGCCATTTGTTTGAGGATGATAGTTGGTACTAGGGGTTAAGGCCGTACCTACCAATCTGAATAGTTCATGCCAAAAGGTGCTCATAAACCTGCTATCCCTGTCACTCACAATGGTTTTGGGTAAACCATGCAATCTAAAGACCTCCCTGAAGAACAAATCTGCAACCTGTGTTGCACTATAGTCTGTGGCAATGGAAAAAAAGTGTGCAAACTTGGTTAACCTATCTACCACCACAAAAATGCAATCTTTGCCCTGGGTCTTGGGCAAACCCGTGATGAAATCCATAGATATGCTTTCCCATTTGTGCTTAGGGATGGGAAGTGGTTGCAGTAATCCTGTTGGGTGGGTGTGTTCATCCTTGTTTACCTAACAAGTGGTGCACTCCTTGATGTGGTGCATCACATCTTCCTTCAAGCCCTTCGAAGCGAATCTCTCATGTATCTGCCTATATGTCTTGATGAACCCTTGATGTCCTGCTACTGGTGAATCATGGCATGCTTGTAGCACTTTGGCTTTAAAGGCTGACTCGGGGACCAAGAAAATTCGTCCCTTGTAGTATATGATGTCATCCATAATTCTGAAGTTGTCATCTTGTACCTGTCCATCCATCAATTCACATGCAAATTTGTTCTTTGAGTATTCCACCAAAAGGTGGGCCTTCCAGTCAACTGAGATGTCAGTCATGGCATAAACTGATGGTCTTCTGGATAAGGCATCTGCCACCACATTATTCTTCCCTTTGACAAACTCGATGTCAAAGTCATAAGCCTGGATTTTGCTCACCCATTTTTGTTGCCTCTCATTTAAGTCCTTTTGATCCAGAAAGTAATTGAGGTTGTTTTGATCTGTCCTCACAACGAATTTTTCCCCAACCAAATATTGCCTGAATTTAGCCAATGCATGCATGATGGCTAGCATCTCTTTGTCATAGATGGTGTAGAGAAGCTCAGGACCCCTCAATTTTCGACTTTCATAGACAATATGGTGCTCATTCTGCATAAGCACTGCTCCAATGCCCTCCCCTGAGGCATCACACTCCACTGTAAAGGGTTGTGCAAAATCTGGTAGAGCCAATAACGGACAAGTACTCATCACCTTCTTCATTTTGTCAAAGGTCAACTGTGCTTCTGGACTCCACTTGAATGCTCCCTTCCTGGTCAAATTGGTCAAAGGTGCGCAAAGTTGGGAGAAGACTTTGACAAAACTCCTGTAATAGCAACAAATGCCGAGAAACCCCTTCAATTCTGTGAGGGTCTTAGGTGTGGGCCAGTCAATTATAGCTTGTATCTTCTCTTGGTGTACCTGTACCCCCTTCACCCCAATGATGTGTCCCAAATAAGGGACCTCTGTCATTGCAAATTCACATTTGGATTCCTTAGCATACAAAGATTGTCCTTCCACAATAGCCAAAATCTTCTCTACATGATGAAGATGCTCCTCCCAAGTTTTACTATAGATCAACAAGTTATCAAAGAAGACTAAGAGGAACTTCCTTAGTTGCTTGTTGAAGACATGGTTCATGCAAGATTGGAAGGTGGTTGGCGCATTAGTCAACCCAAAAGGCATCACCAAGAACTCATAGTGACCATAGTGACATCTGAAGGAAATCTTGGGTACATCTTGCTCCCTCATCTTTATCTGATGATAGCCAGAGCACAAGTCAATCTTTGTGAAGTATACAACCCCATGGAGCTCATCCAATAGCTCATCAATTCTCGGGATGGGGTATCTATTCTTGATTGTCTTCTTATTCAAAGCCCTATAATCAATGCCCATGCGCATGGTCCCATCCTTCTTTATCACCAACACTACTGAGGATGCAAAGGGGCTAGAACTTGGCCTAATGTGGCCTATTGTCGCCTTATACACACCTGGAAGACGTGGAAGAAATCTTCAATCCACTCGGTGTGTCCTTGGGGGCAAGTGAGAGTTAAGGTGTTGTCACCTAATCCTCAACTGC
>JASDQU010339388.1:0-12484 GCA_032191745.1 Picea mariana
TCATTGTAGCAGGTTTCTCTATTTTATGAATAAAGAAGAATTGAGATGTTTTGGCTTGTCTATATTATTGCATATGGTTGAGGTATGTTCCATGGTTATCTCTTTCTGTTATTTTCTTCATACACACATATAAACACATCTAAAAGGTAGATCAGCAAAGTGTTTGACGAAATACCTCACTCAGAAAAAGTTTTAAAAGGACACCAAAACCGTGATGATCCTTACATAATGGCTTGGGATCATTACATGAAGCAACCTATTTTGAAGAGGCCAGCAAGGATGGATTTTGGAATAAGGCCATGGATGAAGAATTGGATCAAATAGAGAAAAATGACACTTGGGAATTGGTTCCAAGACCAAAGGATAAGAATGTGATAGGCACAAGGTGGGTATACAGGATTAATTTGAATAAAGATGGATAGGTTACAAGGAAAAAAGCTAGATTGGTATGTAAAGGATATGCACAGGTTGAAGGAATTAACTTTGAAGAGACATTTTCTCCAATTGCCAGAATGGAAGCAATCCGATTGCTTTTAGCTTATGCATTCTCCAAAAATATTAAAGTGTATTAGATAGACGTAAAAGAATCTTTTTTGAATGGGGAACTTGAAGAAGAAGTCTACATTGAAAAAACAAAAGGATTTCAGTTTTTAGAGAATCTAGATTATGTGTGTAAATTAAAGAAGGCCTTGTATGGTCTAAAATAGGCTCCTAGAGCATGGTAATCTAGACTGGATAAATATCTACAGCAGGCAAGGTTCAAGAAAGGATGTGCAAACAACAACCTCTACATCAAGGTAAGTCAATATAGTATTTTATTAATTGAATTTTATGTTGATGATATTATTTTTGGTAGTGATGATGATAGGTTAAGCCATAAATTTGCAAAGGATATGCAGAATGAATTTGAAATTTCATTACTTGGAGAACTATCCTTCTTTATGGGACTTCAGATACATCAAAGAAACCAAGGAATTTTTATTTCTCAAACCAAGTATATCAAAGAAATTCTAAAGAGGTTCAGAATGGAAGATTGCAAACCAGTTATCACTCCCATGAAAACTAGTTGCAAGTTGAGAAAATATGATAATTCAAAGTCTACATATTAGAGGCAATACAGGTCAATGATTGGTATCCTACTATATGTAATAGAATCAAGACCAGATGTAATGCTGGTAGTTGAACATGTGGCACAATTTCAAGAAACACCAAAAGAATCACATGTATTAGAAGTAAAGAGGATTTTCATATATCTCAAAGGAACATAAGAGTTTGGATTATGGTATCCAAAAGGAAAGGATCTATCACTTATTTCCTACACAGATGCAGATTGGGCAAGTTGTATTGACGACCGATGAAGCACTAGTGGAGGAGTGTTCTACTTGGGTGAGTGTTTAGTATCATGGATAAGCAAGAAACAATCATCAATATCTCTATCTATAGTCGAGGCAGAGTATATTGCAGTAACATCATGTTGTACACAGGTTCTTTGGATGAAACAAACTCTGACAATTATATAGTTTGAGTATGATGAGCCCATTCGAATCTATTGTGATAATAAAAGTGCCATCAGTATCTCAAAGAACCCAGTGATGCACTCCAAGACGAAGCACATTCCAATAAAGTATCACTTTCTACGATAACAGGTTGCAGAAAAGAACATCAGAGTTGAGTATGTGGGCACAAAAGAACAAGTGGTAGACATCTTTATAAAACCACTTCCATGGGAAGTCTTTTAGTATCATTGCCAGAGACTCAGAGTTATTTCTACTCCAAAATGAATGATTTTGAATGCTTATATTATATGTCTTAGATGTACAAGAGGAAGCACCATAAAGATGATAGTTCAGTTAGGGGGAGCAACCCCAGATGGAAAGATACATTTTTCATTGATTACAAAGGGGGAGAGATTTATCAGATGCAGAGTATAGGGGCATGCTTCCAGGGGGAGAAATGGTCACAGAGATGTAGGGGATAGAGGCATGGTTCTAGGGGGAACATGACATGATTTTAGTATTGCATCAGAGTGTTTCCATCAATTCCAAAGGGGGAAATTGTTGATTAAGGTTGGTTGTCATTGATGTCAACCCTTGAATAAATTCTGGTAGCACAAAGGTTTGGGTAATGGACCCAATTTTTTTTTATGTAAAGATGACTCATTATTCTCTTGTAATAGTTAATAAGAAGTACAAATGGATGAACTCCAAAGTGGTCCCATTATGGTGAAATCTCTCATGGTAAGATGCTTTGCGGATTGAGTTATATTAGAAATATGGTTAGAGAACTCATGCTGAATTTTGGAATAATGAGATAAAGGTTAATGAATTTGTCAGTGAAACTAGCCTAGATAGAGAGTTCTTGTCATGCCATTTCCGGTGGTATGTGGAATGTCACATAACTCCTCACATTTAGAGATTTATGGCCATATGAAGTTGGAGAAACCTCATGAGTCATATAGAATCCCCTAAACGTCAAAGTGTTTGCAAAAGAAATTATTTAAATAATAAAGTAAATGGAGAACTCCCTAAAATAAGGAAAGTGTAATTCTACATGAAAGTATAAATAAGAGGCAAATCTCTCTCATTTAATCACACTTGAACATATTGAATATCTTTTGTTGTGTGAGGCTTATTGAAAGTAGTCATTGATACATCTAAAGTTGCAAAAGTTTGAGGTAGTACAAAGGGTTAACAACGAAATTCTTGGAATTACAGTGAATACTAAAAACCTTATTTTTTTAGGCATACTTCTACTTCAGGGTGGTTGGACAAGGCAAGGACAGGTGGTTGTAGCCACCTTCCGATTGTATATGGAAAACATAGGGGGTTGTAGCCTCCTTTTGGTTGTAGCCATAGAATTGGGTAGTTGGAGCTTCCCTCAGATTGTAGCCTGAGAAAATAGGGGGTTGGAGCCTCCTTCCAGTTGCATCTGGAAAACAAAGGAATTTAGTGCTTCCAATGAATGTAATTGTTCAATACATATAAGTAAAACATTCCTTGGTTTTCTCCCGCTTTGGGTTTCCACGTAAAACACTGGTGTACTGTGTATTTGTATGATTCTTCATTTTTTCATTGCTTATTTACTCTGCAGTTACTGGATGATAATGCTACATTGATATTTCACTTGGATTACATGGTTAAAAAGGATTATATTTCTCTATTACTGATTCACCCCCCCTCCCAGTAATCCAACAATCTTTGTGTTGAGAGTGACATCTTACTAGGATAAAGATTAAAACTAGCAATCCAGTCTTTCTCCTAGTTGTTCCAATTGGACAGGTATTCTATAGTCATAGATTTAGCATTCAAAACTTTTGAGAGAAGCATTTTGGCCTTGCCAACAACACTTTGTGGAGGGGTTTTGATCCCTTGGAAAATTTGATTGTTTATTTCTAGCCATAACTAGCAACATATGAACTTGGGGACTTCCCTCTAGATACGTTTAAATACTATTTTTTCTCGAAAGGATCCCTGATAGTACTTTTCCCAGTTCCCCAAGCTAGGATTTGGAGCAGAGGGCCATATTATTGTTCTAGACAGATCTTCAAAGGCCACATTCTAGACTATTTGCGAAAGAGGGAAATTCTAGAAGAGGTGATGAATGTTGTATTATTACTTTGGCACATATGATAGATGAAGGGGCCATGAAATGCTCTTTTTCTTAAATCCTCTCTCGTTATAATTTTCCCATGAGAGAGGGACCAAATGAAGAAGTTAATTTTTTGGCAGAGAGTCTTGGCTCCAAATGTTTTTCCATTTTTTTTTAATTATGGTACACCTTTAGAGTGGAGATGAGTGTGTTATAACCATCTTTTATCGAGTATCCATTTGTACACCACCCACGACTATTTGGCGTGAATTTAAGAATAAGAGCTTCCCCTTTTAGGGGTAGGAACAGGATTTGTGCTTGATTGTTCAAGTGATCAGGGACACCTCCCAAATTCCATTCCTTCTATCTTCCATTCTCATTCCAAGCTAAAATGTCATAGAGGGTGATTTTTTGTTCATCTATCAACCATCTTTTCAAGTCGCCATTTTATGCTTCGCAAGAGTTGAGATCCACTCCTAGAATCGGGTCTTTCCAAAGTATGATCATTTTTCCATTTCCCAGGATCCAGGAAAGGTGCTCCTTAAAGAAGGGAATATTTTTCCTTATTAGTTTCCATATTTTCGATCCAGGTTAAGAATCAGGTGTGTTTTCCATGCATCTTTTTCTTCCTCCCATTCTATATTTTTTTGATATATCAATTTTCCACCATTTTTTTTTCCTATGACTATCCTCCAAATAATCTTATCTCCCATTGCTAAGTTGGCCACTTTGGGGTCTTTGATTCCAAGACCCCCACTTTTTTTGGGAAGGGTGACTATGTCCCAATTCATAAGGTGGAATTTTTTGAAGTTGGATTTTCCCCCTTGCCACAAGAATTTGGTAATGAGTTGGGCCAAGTCTTTTAGAATTACCTTTGGAGCTAGGAGGGAAGAGAATTGAAAAAGGAGAAGAGTCAATAAGACTGATTTAATCAGGATCACCCTTCCCGCTGGATTGAGCCATATTGAGCCCCAAGACTCCATCTTTTCCTTGACTTTTTGGAGAGAAATCTTCTAAAACTCACCTGGTAACGATTTTAGGCATAGAGGAAGTCTCGGGTATTTGAAGGTTTTATAGTCCACTGAGATGTTAAATCCCATTATTTGAGCGATTCTTTCTCTGGTAGCAGCAGAGACATTCCAAATGTAAATTTGGCACTTTGTCATATTGAGGATCCCACTCGAAAATGTGAGAAAAGTGTCTAGAACTTGATTTAGTATTCTGGCCATGGTTTTTGATGCTCCATTCAAGAGTATTGTTTCATCATCAAATTGCGAGTGATTGATTGTTTTTACCCCCTAGGCTATTTTGATTCATGGGATTGAGCCATTGTTTCTTTCCCACTGCAAATTTTGGTTAAGAGTCTTTACCATGATCACATATAGGATGGGGAAGAGTGGGAAGCCCTGTCTTAGTCCTCTGGAGGCCTTAAAGAAGGGGGTTGGTATTCCATTTAAAAGAGGGGTGATCCAAGGGGAAGCAATGCATGCTCCCATCTAGGAAATGAAGTCTTGACTGAACCCAAATTATTTCATAACCTTATAAAGAAATTTATGCTCTACTCTATCAAAATCATTTTCCATATCCAATTTTATTGCCATACCTGGTTCTCCTCAAGATTTGTTGGAGTGAATTTCTTCTTGAACTAGAATAAAATTGTCCCATATCTGTCGACCTGCCACAAAGCCTCTTTAATTTGGAAGAATTAAATATGTGAGAAGAGGGTTAAACCTGTTAGCTATGATTTTAGTTATGATTTTATAAGAAATATTACATAAAGAGATGGGTCTGAATTGGTCCAGAGTAGAGGCACCATTTTCTTTTCGGAGAAGTTCTAAGAAGGAGGAGTTGGTGGCTCCTCCCATTTTGTTTTGGTGGATCCTCCCATTTTTGGATGAATCTTATCATTCTGATGTAGTCATGGTTGATTATGTGCCAGCATTTTTTATAGAACTACAGGGTGAACCTGTCTGGTCCTGGTGCTTTGTCTTTGTTGAATTGGTTGATGAATTTTAGAATTTCGTCTTCTTCAATTTGTCTATTAATATGAAGATTGTCTTGCTCTATTATCTTTCCTGGAATATTCCTGAGAAGAGAATCAACTATTTCTTCTTATGCTCTTCCATTTGTGGTGTAGAGTTTGTGGAAATGATTTGTAGCTTGTTGCTTGATTTGATCAAAGTACTTTACAATTTCCCCTTCTGGAGTTTTGATTTTAGAAATTTGATTAGCCCAATTTCTGGCTTTCGCCTGTTTGTGAAAGAGAGAGGTATTTTGATCCCCTACTTTCAACCAAAGACTTATGGATTTTAATCTTCAGGTGATTTATTCTTCAGCTAGCGACTACATGTATTCCTTGTGGATTTTTTGCTCCATTGTAATGTGACTTTGTCGTACCTTTTTTGTTTCCATTTCCTCCTGTAGGTTTTTGAGTTGAAGATTTTTGTCTCTCACAATGTTTTGGATCAATTTTTTTGCCCAATCTTTGAGTAGACCCTTCACTAACTTTAGCTTCTGCTCCTAAATATAGTTTGGAGATCCTGTAATCCACTGATTCCATATTTGGGAGATGGAGTGTAGGAACTCTGACTGCTCCATCTAAAGGAGGTTAAATATGAAGGGAATGGGGCCCCAGTTTTTTTGTGATTAGAAGGTTAACATGATTGAACGATGATCTGAACCTGGCCAAGGGAGATTCTAGGAGAATGCTTTGTCTAGAAAGGCCAGAAAGGAGATGCTTATTAAGAATCGGTTTAGTTTTACTGCTATTTGTCTTGGACCTGCTCTTCTTTTGTTCCAAGTGTACATCCATTTAATATAAGGGACATCGAAGAGATACAGATCCACGATAATATCATCCATTCTTTCTCTGAATTGATCTCTCACGAAATTACCCCCTCGTTTTTCGTTTAAACCTCTAGTTGTATTGAATTCCACGACAATGATCAAGTTTTGAGGGGGGTTTTCAGTGGCCAGATCCTGGAGGGATTTCCAGCATTCAATTTTTTCCATGTAGTTATTTGGAATGTAGACATTTATGATGGAAAAACCATACCTGTAGCTTTCCTGGTTAGGGAAACCATCAACCAGAATTGAGAATGCACCTAGTCTTATAAATTGAAATATTTCTCGTTCTAGAATGTACCTATTCCTCCCGAGGCACCTCTAGAAATGATTTCTTTTGCTTCACCTTTTTTCATATTTTTTTAAGATCTTGGAGGGTTTCTGGGTCCCTCATTTTTGTCTCCTAGAGTAGGAGGATTGAAGGATTTTCTAGTTTTAACATTTTTCTAACTTCTTATTTTTTATCACTTCTCCCTAATCCTCTGCAATTCAATGAGACAAATTTCATCATTTATCAATGGATTTTGGTGCCCACCATTTAGAGGGATGAGATGTTGCTCCATTTTTCGAGGCGACCTTGTTTTTCCGAGATTTGCCTTCTTTTTTAATGCTTCCTCTATTGTTTTTTGGATCCCTAGTTCTTTTTTTCTGTGTGTAGTCGATTCTAGTTATTTTTTTTGAATCACTGTCGGATGTGTCTTGCCTCTCATCTTATGAAAATTATGGAATCTTTCGGGTATGTCTTGGGGATTATTTTTCTATGGAATCCCCACTTATGATCAGGGTTTCTTTTTCTTTACCTTTTTTAGACCTCCTCCCCTGTATCTTCTTGTCGCTTTTTACCATTTTCTTCCTATACTTCCTTGAGATACTTTGTATTAACTTCTATTGGGATCCCAAAATATCTATTATGACTTTATTCCCCTTTGTGTGGAGATCCTGACAATCTCTCTCTCAGATCTGGTGATTTTTCTCTTTGTCCTTGTGTAGGAATCGGGTGATTTTTCCCATTATCTTTTTTCCACTTTGGTTATTTCCATTGATATTTCTTTGGGTCCTGGTCCTCGGTCTTCTTGGCCTGAGGTAATTTTTTAGCAAAATGTCCATATTCATGACAAGATTTACATTAGATGGGGATTTGCTCGTAATCTACTTGTTGAATGTACGACTAGTTATCTAGGTTTAGCTGTATTGCTTTTGGGAGTCCTTTTTCTAGATATACCTCCACATAGGGCCTGGAACATGCCTGAAGTCCCTCTTTTGGTTTATTATGATCGATATATTTTCCTAAGGATTTTCCAATACTTATTATGGTTCTATCATTCCAGTAGTGAAGTGGGAGGAAAGGCAGTCTTACCCACACAGGGACTGTTGAGGGGATATAATTTTCTGGACTGAAATCATGTGTCCATTTATTGAGATACATTTCATGAGCACCCAAAAAATATAGTCCTCTTTGGAAAATCAGGTCCCTATCTTCTTCTTTTTTTTAATAAGAAAGCAAAAAAACCCTTACCGTAGAAGGTTGTTGACATTTGTCCTTGGATCAGCTTGCGCCAGTTTGATTCCAACTAGAGGTGCATATATTTTGGAGAGGTCCAGAGTCCTATGAACTTCCCTATCAATCCTCTGTCTGCCAGTCTAAGATCTAGAGGACATGCTGAAGGAGCATGCACAACAACCTTGGGAATTTCTGTCGATTTTTTGACAAAACGAAAGGGGTTTCCTCTCTACGTCTTTGCATAGGAAGAGATTAAGGCATGGAAGGCATACATATCCTAGGTTGAGGATCCAGGAGGAACATCCCCTCCCTTAGAGGGAGCCATGGTGGACCAAAACCTAGCAAGAGGAGGCGTGAGTGCTCAAACCATAGAATGCAGCCCGCAGCTGAATCAACTCAGATTCTTTGTCTATGATTGTGGACATGACAACTTATATTTTTGAACAAGGGCTAGTACAAGAATTCATCCCATACATGAGAATGTTGTTGGTTAGCAAGGACTTAAGGATTAGGCATATATACCACCAACTAATTTAACTCGTCATGTCCATTGGTTACACGGGTCTATAGACTACATTAAATCAAATCTAAATTTGTGGAAGAAAATATGATATAATAGTGTGCAATTGAAATTCAATCATTATAAGTTAGAGAAGTTATATCGTTTATTAAGATTGATAAATATGTGCATTCTGTATATGAGATTTGTATGTGTATATGATTACTGAAATGATATTTAATGTCCTACATTCATGCAAAAACTTAAAATATCATTAAATACTCTTTTTAGGTTCATGTGTGTAGACAACTCTAATCACATGGATCCTCTCAAGTCACCTAAATCCACTAGTTGTGGTTCCAACATTGTTATATGCCTTTTAGATATATTTAATACCCATAGTGCACTAACAGATGGTGCTTGATTTTAAATTTTCTCAATTTGTTTTGGTAAGTATATGGGAACTATATGATAGTGGTTAAACATTATATGTACAACATTATATCTACATATATTTTTTTTCTAACAAATGCTAAATTCAAATGATGTTAATCATTCTATAGTTGCACACTCATCATTTACGCATTTTGTAGTATCAACAACAACGCACTCCACCTAATACCTCACACGGCTATAGGATATGTTTCTAGGTACATTTAATTGTCTTGATTTAAATATATATTCATGTGTGCTAAATTGTATCTTTAACATATTTATGCAACATTTTTTTATTTTGTATTTAATTTAATTATAATGATACTAAACTTGGTTCATTTTTGTGTCATGTGTTTCATGTCTTATTCATTCATTACACATAGCACAACTACCTCACCCAATGATAGGCCTAATTTAGGCAAAATCAAACTTAAAAATGCTTTTTATAAAGTGGAAAATTTATCTTTTCTTCATACAAATGGGATTGACAATTTATATTTTCATACAAGGGATAGTACAAGAATTCATCCCATACATGAAAAAATGGGAAAAATTTAAGGATGTGATATTTATCTTAAAATGTCTATAGTGATGTGAATAATGTATTTAATTTCAATTACAATGTAGGTGAACCATTCAATTTTTTCATGGAAAATTATATCAACATTGCGAATAATTTCTTATGGATAAATGTAATTAGTAAAGATTCTCTAGTTCACACACACACAATGTGTGTGTGTTGGGAAAATATTCTCACTCTCAAAATTTTTTAGTAGTATATTTCCCTTTATATACATATTAGACAAATTTATATTTGTGTTGGGAAAATATTCTCATTCTAAATTTTTTACATTTCTCTTTAATAATGAAGAGAGATTAATTTGGTGTAAATTCCATGATTAAGGGGTGACCATTTCAACAAATTTCTCTAAAACTTACATCTAGTCTCCTATCTTTACTAGGCTCAAGAAACCATGATAGAGTATGAGATGGAAGAATAATTTATAGAAACTCTATTTTTGATAACTATATTGGAAGAGTCTCAATAACTTGCAATTAATTGATATAACAATTATTGAGGAGTTTCTAAAGTTCACATCAACGCACTTTAAGAGTAAATTTTTTAATTGATATGGCCCATTCTACAAATTGACCAAATTGACCCCTAAGCATATTAAACGGTACCTATAAATAACATAATAGATATTAACAAAAACACATGTATAAAATATCACGGAAATACATGTACAAAATATCATATTTATGGAATTGATATACTAATATTTATTTGATGTCAATTACTACACAAAAAGAAGCAAAGTATTTTATAAAATTTATTAACTTGGTGTCATAATTCCTCTCTCTCTCTTTGTATATATATATATATGATGATGATGATGATGGTGGTCAACAAATTTAGTTTATTGTAACAAATATTTTGAAATTGTCATTTATTGTGAAATTTTGTTAAGATATCTATGTGTGTTTTATTCATTTTATACTTTGAAAATGGAATGTGAAAAATGATTTTTGAAAGGAATTGAAATATCCAAATTCAATCCTCTTGACATCCCAAAAATATGTTAGAGAAATAATGTCAAAATAAATGACATTGTTTGGCTGCCCATGAAAGTTATAAAAAATATTTGGAGTTTCATTCTCCTGAAATGTATGTATGATTTATCTATAAATGAAAAAATCTCGAGTGGTGAAGTGGGTGTGTCTTCAATTAGACTCACAAGTGTATCTTCCTCTCTTTGTGTTGTGTATACAGCTTGAGTGGGCCTAATGAGTAAGAACATGTGTTTCCTCTTAATAGGTCACAGGTTCAAATCCAAAGGGGGGTAGGGTATGTATACCTTCGTAGACTTTACCAGTCAAATGTGTTGGCTTGGCCGTGACCTTAAAAATAGATTATTATTATTATGGTATCAAAGTTTAGGTTAAGCCATTGAAGCATGTGTGCAGAGAGAGATTCAAATGTGCTGGCTTGGCCGTGACCTTAAAAATAGATTATTATTATTATGGTATCAAATTTTAGGTTAAGCCATTGAAGCATGTGTGCAGAGAGAGAGGTCCACTTGTTAAATCACATGAGGAGAGGAAAGTCGCGACAGAGTAGAAACCCTAGCCACCATTTGAGTTGATTTGTGTTGGTTGTTTGGCTGAGTCAAGATATTCACACAAGATCTCAAGAAAAGGGAAGGAAGATTCGGTCACTACTTATTCACACGTAGAGGATTCTGCTATCAATGAATAGAAGGAAGCACGTCGAGTTCAAAGGGTGGTTGAATCATGAGGAGAAGGCCGTGTGGATGTCAAGGAGGTTTGAATAATTCGGAATCACTGTGGTCGTTGCTGAGTTGAGTAGTGAAGGTCGCGAGCCAAGTTGTTGATATCACTATTATCTACTCATGCGCAGAGAAGGAATGATTCATGAGTCGTCAGTTCTCATCGTTTTTATGTGTGTTCCTTGAGAGAAAGCATAAAGAACCCGAGGGTTTAATATATTCATGTGCAAGGGAAGAGGAGTCGAGAAGGGTTTCTCTTGATACATGTATCATATTTTTCATGTGATTGCAGAGAAAGAAGAGGCTGGGTTTTGCTAGTTTGTGGAGCCAACCGATTGCAGAACAAGAAGAGGTTGCAGTTTGCTAGTTTGTGGAGCCGATAAATTGCAGAGCAAGAAGATTCCATATGATTGCAGAGTAGTTTGGTGCTGGAGGTAGTCAAAGAATAGTGGAGGAGCCACATGGCTTTGTCTATTCATGAATTCAAGAAGTAAAACCTGCGCTTATAAGGAATTTTCGATCAAAGAAAACCATTAGAGAGGTTTCGGAGCCTGACTATAGTCTTGGCAAAGATATGTCTTTCAATGAGTCATGGCAAGGGAAAGGGGATGAAGTTCTGGTTGATGTCGATTTACCTATTGTAATTTCACACATCTTATGGGATGATTTGACTGTAAGTGAAGAGAAATCATGGAATTTGTTAGAATCAACACTAGATAAATACTACATGGCGTCCGAACTTGCAACAACCACTGAAGCATCACCTTTGAAGGACCAATTGAAGAGAAATAATTTTGAACTGGTTGACAATACCAGTATTTTTCATGAAACAAATAATCTAAGAGCTAAAGAATTTATTATTGAAAATGATATGCTTAAGAAATAGTTTGAAGATTTAAGTAAAATGACAAGAAAGTTGTTGGAGAAAAATGTGCAGGAAATGGCACATCATAATAGGGAATGTGAATCACTTCATGGAATGGTTATTGAGTTTGTGGATAAATGTTCTGGATTGGCCAAAGAAAAAGAAGAACAAGGAAGGACAATCAAGTCATGGCAAGGAGATATTGCTTCTCTCAAGGATGTGAAATTGTTTCCTTCTCTAAGACTCGATGTGACCATTGAGATGTCTAGAGAAATATTAGCAAACCATTTGTAGAATTATTGGAGAGTGTTGGAGAGGGGATCAATCATTGAAGATGCATGCAGAGTTGGTCGCAACAATGATGGAATATAGTGAAGAAACTGTGCAACTGAACAAGATCAAAAAATATACGAATACATTATTAAATTATTCACAACAAATCCAAGGAGAGAAGGAGGCTT
>JASDQU010339390.1:0-12484 GCA_032191745.1 Picea mariana
TTTGGAAATTGACTCTGGAACCAAAAGACCCCCTTTGCCAAAGATTGTGATTTCGGGAGCTACGGTGGATGAAATGGACTTCTGCTTGGACCAAGTAAGTACAAACTCCCTTGTCTTGTCATTCAATCCATCATTTGTTGCTTTTATTTGATTTTGGGGGTGGGCGTCGACCTCAAAGAGGTCGGCCCTAGGAAAACGTGGGTTGTCTAGGGATAGCCCATGGGTACCCACGTGCAGAGCCAAAGCTGCTCGCGGGTACCCGCGACTGTCGCCTCGACAGCCCGCGGGTACCCCTCGCGTAATGAAAAAATTAAATTAAACAAGCCCTAACCCCCCTTTTTTTCTTTGTTGTGTTGGCAGGATGTATGTTCAGTGGAGGGAGAGGGAGAACGAGGCCGCCAATGAGTTAGTGTCCGCAGATCCTAACGTTATGGCCATACTGACGCAGTGTGGTTTAGTGAAATTCTTTCTGTGTTTGTTTATGCGCGCGCAACCAAGGCTACTGAACGCCCTGGTTGAATATTGGCACCCTGATGCAGAGGCTTTCATGATAGAGGGGTAATCCTTGGTGCCCACCACCGAGGATATTTATTTTTTTACTGGCCTCTCGAGGAGAGGGGAACCAGTCAACTTTCAGACTTTTCCTGTAGGGCCGAGCAAAGTCTCGGAGCTGATAGAGGAGTATTGTGAAGCTGGGACCGATCAGAGATCTTCCTCGATACCCATTAGTAGGATTACCAGCCTCACTCTTCAGACTATTTTATCGCTCATTGGGCAGATTACCGGCTCCACAGCCGTGCATCAGGCTTCGCGCGCACAGATGAACTGTGCAATCTAGTGCATGAATGCACAAATTTTTGATTGGAGTACCATACTACTAGCGAGCATGACATGTCAGTTGATAGCTTGCAGACAGTGGACACACAGGAACTTCGGGCTTGGGACCATCCTGTGTTCATTTTTCTTTGAGAGAGTTCCATGTTTTAGTCCTCGGTTGACAGTACGAGGACATCTGGCTACTTTCCCCGTAGTGTGCAGATGGGCAGCGTTGCTGCCGCAACAGGGTGGTGGAAGGACCGTAGAGGCCTTCAATGACGACTTTTTTGCCTCGCTGTCACGACAGATCCTAGATATTGAGGATTAACCATATGCAGGGATTGATTTCTCCAGAGATCCAGCGATGCCAGTGCCTCCTGGTGAGGAGCGAGGGGAGATGGGTAAGTGTCCACCTATACAGTTTTTTTTGTTTGCATATGTAATTTTTATGTCTTTTTTGATATACATATCATGTTTCTGTATACCATAGTTTTTGATGGGTGAACCTTTGTTGCATGCATATGTGGGACCCGTGCGACCTGTCGATTATGCACGGAACAGGCGCCGCCCACAGCCAGAAGCCACAGTTGCCACCACTGGAGGAGCAGCAGTAGCCGGGAACCTCCCAGCAGGAGAGGCCGAGAGAGTCCTGAGGCAGATTGAGCAGAACTTTACTGTGCTCACTCACACAGTTCCCATGGCAGAGATAGAGGACTTACCGCCCTCCTTGCAGACTCATATTGTGGGGGTACCTCAGACATGCGTCTGATTGTTTAGGCATTTGGGCCAGGCTGTATATGATTATAATAGGGCCCATAGGCCCTGAACAGACTTTAGACTTGTATGTGCCACGAGCACCGATATGTATATATTTTTTGAGGGCATAAGCCCAGTGACTCATTATTGTTCCCACTTTTTGAGGCGCTTGCGCCCATCTATGTACTCTGAGGATTTTATGATGTTTATATATGGTTTTTATTTCTTTTCTGTGTCTTATGGATTATGTGTGCAAACATGTATTTACATGTTTATGTTCATGATCTTTTTATATGTGAGCAAGATGCCAATCTAAAATGTGATTAGCTAGAGTATCTGTGATTTGATTTAGACTCCTAGGAACATGAAAATATGTAATATAATCAAAGTTGCATTCCAAGAGACGTACCCTAAGGAATCGTCGGTGTAACGTTGGGTCATGAACTCGGTATATTCTGTTTAGCTGCGACACAACCAGTTGAGCGTCTAGATAGACTCGGAGACGAGAGATACCCAATGACAAAGCATCATGAAGCAACTCAATAACTGCACTATACTCAACAACATTATTTGTGGTGTCACCTAAGCATATCCCTCCGAAAGATAACAACTGACCTTGTGGTGTAAAGATTACCCAAGCTGCGGAGGCAAGCCTCTGCGTGTGTCGAATAGCACTGTCTGCATACCCAATGAACACCTCGGACTCACTTGACATCTACCATAGTGACGAAAGATAACATCATTGACACATCCATAACACGTTTTTCAAAAGAAATGTAAAAAAGTAATAGCACAAAGACTATACATATGTTACAAAAATTTACCCACAGTGACCTTTCTATGAGTAATATTTCTTGAGGTAGAGCCCATTTCTAGGCTTCGCCAAAGGATTCCCTTGAAAATCGATCAAACGATAAGCGCCCTTTTTTAAAACCTCCTTAATAATGAAGGGTCTGAACCACATGGGTTTAAACTTTCCTGCCCCCACGGGGTCCTTATCTTGGTCATAGACCAAGACAAGATCACCCTCAGAAAAAATTCGAGGATGAACGGACCTATCATATTGACACTTGACCTTATGTTTATGAGGCTCGTTGGCCAGAGCCCCATCGCGACGCTGCTCGTCAAGCTGCTCAAGGTGTACTAACCGCTCTTCAAGTGGAGAAGTGTCTGGCAATAATTGTACTACCAATTTCAGAGATGGTATTTGACATTCGATGGGAAAGACTGCCTCCAGCCCATAAACGAGTTGAAAAGGTGAGAAACTGGTTGCAGTCTTAACTGATGTTCGGTAAGCCCATAATGTCGAGTATAACATCAAATGCCAGTTTGACTTGGCTGAGTTGATAGTTTGTTGTAGAATTGTCTTAAGAGTTTTGTTTACATCTTCCACCTTCCCATTGGCTTGGGGATAGTAAGGTGAGGAATGTTCTTGCCATAACCCAAGATTTGACGTTAACTCAGACATCATTTGGTTCTGAAAGCGACTTCCATGGTCAGTGAAAATCTCTCTCGGGACCTCGAACCTTACTATAATCTGGTTGAATAAGAAGAGAGATGCAGTCTCTCCATCATCTTTAAACATTGGCATAGCTTTGACCCACTTAGTGAAGTAGTTGACAGCTACGATGATATAGCAGTGCCCCCTTGCTGACGGGGAGTTGCATGTAGTGTAATCAATCCCCCACTTCGTGAAGGGACCAACTGTGATGACAGGAAACATAGGAGCGGTATGTGCCCTCATCTTCCGCGAGAATATTTGGCATGGATGGCACTTCTTGACCGACTCGATACAATCTTTGATATGTGTGGGCCAGAAGTAACCTTCTCGTAAAATATTTTGGGCTGTTGCCAACCCAGATAAGTGACCACCACAAGCTCCTGTATGACAATCGTTGAGCACTATGACGGCCTCCTCATGAGTGAGACATCGACGCAAGATGCAGTCTACACCTCTCCGATACAACGTATCATCGAGTATGAGATAGTTCTTAGCCTGATGGCGTATCCACCGACGCTCATCACAAGAAGCAGAGGTGGGGCACTTCAAATTCTGGAGATAGATCAGTATATCTTCATACCAAGGGTCTGACGATTCAATCAAAAACAAATCCCCCCGGATAGGCGATTCCTCAGGCACAACGTCTTCTGACTCAACCGGAAGTTCTGAAATAAGTTCTGCGAAGACCAATGACTTCTTGGACTTTGCTGAAATGAAGTCTAAGTCAAATTCTTGGAGGATGACCATACATCTACTGATTTTTCCACCAATAACTCATCATGTCAACATGTACTAGAATGGATTCATGACAACAACGACGGTGGTCTTGCGAAACAGAACATAGTGACGGAACCGTTGAACAACATGAATGGCTGCCAACGCAAGTTTTTCTAGATGGGTATAATTAAGTTTCGGTCCTACGAGGCCTCGGCTCATGTAATAGATCATGTATTCAGAAAACGAATCATCTTCCTGAACTAAAACCATGCCTATGGTTGACTCTGTGACAGCCAGATATAATAGGAAATCCTTGTTATAATTTGGTGGCCATAGCAGAGCTGTGGTTGTAAGGGCATGTTTTAATGTGTCAAAAGAGCTTTGAGTGGCTTCGTCTCAGAAAAAGGGAACATATTTCTTCAGTAAACGCATAAAGCCCTTGGTGATTTCGGCATAGTTGGCGATGAAGTGTCATAAGAAGTTCGCCTTGCCTTGAAGACTCTGAAGTTGTAAGATTGTGCGTTGGGGGGGGCAACTGGATTATTGCCTCCACCTTAAGAGGATCCACCATGATCCCTGTTGTTGATACAATGAAACCTAACAAACGTCCTGACGTGACGCAAAATCTTCACTTGTTGGGATTCAAGCGAATCCTGAAGTAGCGACAGCATTCGAAGATTAGTCGGAGGTGCATAGGATGATCCTTTCGATTGCAAGAGCGTGATGCTAAATCATCGAGATAGGCCTCGACTATATGTTTGAGGTCGTGAAATGAAAAATACATGGCCCGCTGGAAAGTGGATCCAGCATTCTTGAGGCCAAAAGGCATCTTACGATAGGCGAATGTAACCCACAGACAAATGAATGCCGTTTTGTGTTGGTCCTCAGGTTTGATTTGGATTTGATTATAGCCTAAAAAACCATCCATGAATGAAAAGGCTTTGCAACCGGCACATTCATCAATGATCTGGTCGATGAATGGGGTTGGATAATTATCTTTCGAACATGCCTTGTTCAAATCACGGAAATTGGTACATACACGAATCGTGCCTTGTTTTTTATCGACTGGCACGGGGTTTGACACCCATTGAGTCAAATGTATAGGGTAAATGAACCCTACCTTGAGCAATTTCTCAACCTCAGCCTTGATGGTTGCTGCTTTCTTAGGATTAACTGGACGAAGTTTTTGTCGAACAGGCTTAGCATCAGGATACGTTGTGATTTCATGTTCAACTATCTTTGGATCGATGCCTGGCATTTCCTCATAAGACCAGGCAAAAACGTCGCAGAATTCTTTGAAAAGATCCATGTAAATATGAATCTCTTTGGGGGAGCAATCCACTCCGACAAAGACATTCTCCATGATGCCAGGGTTGCGGGAGATGTTGATAGGTATAGTAGCAGCGATAGTCACCATATTTCCCTCAGCATAAATTTCCTGGGTATCTAAGAGGTTAATAGGACACGGCTGATCCCCCGTCATGGTGATAGTGAATTCGCCTGCCTCGATTCAGCGTAACTCTGGGAGGAAGTATGATCTGTGATGAAGATCGTCCCAAGGTTTGTTCGAACTAGTCATTGCTTCGATTACTGCTTCGTCAGAAGGCAAGACTAAGTCTAACAAATCAGTGGTAGCAAGAGAATCCTGAGCCCAGATAGGCTCTGGAAGTGGATCCAACTCTTGTGCGGGAGTTGGATCGGGAGTAGCTGAAGCTTGCTGGACTAAAGAGTACGCTACTTTAGCATTCGACAAGGGCATGGACTTGCTAGAGTGCCCTGTCTCATCCATCGTGGCTGATGGGGAAGGAAGAATCCACGGATCCTCAAAGTAATTCATGCGGAATGACGAAACATGAAAAATATCAGCCTTGTGGTGATTCGATATAAACTTGACATCACCATGAGGAGGTGGGTAATCAAAAGTACCCATCAAAGATGGGCACAAACCAACTCCTACGTTAATGATACCAGCTTGAGTATTATCTATCATGGGAACCGTGGATGCCCCCAAGGCTGGGTCAGGTATAGAGAAGGACAATTGATCAATGGTCACTATCCGTCCTTCATGTGGAAATAATAAGACTCGAAAAACTGTAGCAACCACAGCTTCAATAGCATAAGTCCAACTCTGACCTAACAAGAGGTTATAGTCGAGGGGGGCATCGACTACCTCTACTTCAACGCACACGGTCTTCCCTCCTAACTACACAGGGAAAGAAGGAATGATGCCATGTGGTCGGAAAGAACGACCGTCGAACACAGTGAGGAGAGTAGGTGATGGAGACAACTCGGGTTGACCAATGGCTTTCCAACATGCTAACGACATAACGCAAGTTGAAGCGCCCTCGTCGACCACCGTGTGGAAGATATTCCGTGTAAAAGTTTTCGTGGGATGAGCCACTACTATCTGAAACGCGACGTGGTAAGGTAGACGAGGTTTCAAGTCAGTCGTATCTAACATGATGGTACCCGGGTTACAAGTCTCAGTAGAGCCTAAAGCAGTCAACAANCAAGGCTTTCCTCTGAGCAGGGCAACTTTGGAGGACCTCCAAAGCGGACATAGCACAAGGGGTTTGTGATAAATCTTCCACCACAGAGTAATTCTGGGCGGCCCTTGCATTTGGATTGTGAGAAGCTTTCTTAAATACACCCTTTGGAATGCGTGTCATTGTTTCACCCAATGTCTTCTCGATCTGTAGAGGAAGAGATGGGATCTTGGCTTCTTTACCCTTCTCAAAGGCGCTTGGTTTACTATAGTCATGTGCTCTAGTCATTATTAAAGCATCACCCCTAACCATATATACGTTCGCGGACGAGGAGTTGTTTGGAGGAGGGCAGGTTTCCTGGCTGCCCCCTTCAGCAGTTGTAGAAGCTTGAGTTAAATTTTGCCCATGCTGAAAGGGATTAGTCAACACGGCTTGCTGTTGCTGTGTGACAAAATTTTGGGCCTCTGCAAGTCGAGGACATAGATGGGTTAGGTGGTCTTCCACACATAATTTGCACGGATACCTCGCCTTCCTCTTTTCCATGGTGCCCTCACCAACATTATCCGTGGGTTTTTTATCCCCCTTACCCTTCTTGCGTTGTTTTTTCTTCCCTTCAGGCTGTTGGGTGGCCTTTGGGTTAGTCGTCTGCACGGAGTGTACTTCCAACATTTGGGTAGGAGGGGCAGCCAAAGTAGTAGTCTGGCTGGCCGTTGAGTGTTGTATAGATAACTGTTGCAATTGTTTTGTCAATTTCTCAGTGGGCTTGGTTTGTGCCGAACCCACAATACCATCGGCATGTGGTCCGGCTCTCTGTCTAGTTTTATCCAGTATCGATCGTGGTGCATCTGGTAGGATGTTGTACAATAGACCATACTGAGAATAGATAAGCTCAAACTATTGAGCCCTCATGATGGCATCTTCTTCGAAGAAAACCCCTGAAGTCGCGACGTCTTTGGATAACTGTGGAACTAAAGACTTAAGGAACCACTCAAGCAGGAATGCTGGTGGGACGGGTACTTTGATTAGACTCTTTTTGCATCTCCACTCTCGGATATGATCAGAGATATGGTCTGCTGTCGTCTGTTCGAAATTGGCAAGCAATATGTGCCAGCGTCGTATCTCATAGGTAACTGGAAATGGTTAAGGAAGGCCATCGCCAGTTCGCCAAAAGAAGAATATCGTGAGCGATCAAGCTCGATGTACCATTTCACGGTGCTCCCGATGATAGTGCGTTGAAACAATCGCAATTGGATGGATTCATCTTTCCATGAGTTAGATGAACACCAGAGATGGAAAGTAGTCACGTGATCACCTGGATCTTCGTTAGGCTTGGCCTCAAACTTTGGAATGTCCGAAGGTAACTTCGTTGGCATAGGAGGCCAACGTGGATCGTGATAGATAGGATCATTTAACAACAATGTCAAATATGGCAAGTGTAACGTCGCCAAGAATGGTAGTTTGACTGGCACCAGGTTGCCAGGAAACGTTTGGTTGCTAGCCCGGATTCTAGTAGAAACCATGGCCCTGACCAGCGTAAGAATTTTTCATCTGTGGAGACATCATCGGCTGATTCCCCATAAAGGACAGAGGATGTTGGGCATTAATCATGTTTGACGGACTTTGGGAAGGATTACCCCATGCCAGTCCTGATGGGAGAGACATAGAAGTCTGTCCAGGGCTCCATTGACTGTGGAAAGAATTACCCCAGAACGACATTCCAGAGGAAGGAATGGATCCTTGTCCTGAGTTCCAAGGTCCTACTATATGTGCCCCCGGCACAGGAATAGTACCCTGCGCCGGAGTAGACCGTCGAAAGATGGGGGTGCCCCCAGATGGGAAAGAAGTGGATGCGAAAGTTTTGTTACCAAACGTCCCATTCCAAACAAACGGTGACGAACCTACCAGTAGAGTTTGTGCAGGTGTTCCTTGACTCCCGGCTCCAAATGAACTCATGTGCGCAGGCTTCCCGGCGGACTGCTGATGCAATCCACCAAGCGAAGGGGACGAAGGAGAGATATGACCTCCAGCATAAGGAAAAACATTGAAAGGGATAGGAATTCCCCCAATTTGACCTTGCAGAGGAGCGTTAGAGCTCCTTGCCCCCAAACCCAAAGTCTGTAAAGTGGAGGAAGTGAGTGCAGGACTTGTACCTGAACTAGGCATACTGTATGAAAACGGAGGGCCTGTCGCACTAGGTGTGAAGGGAGGTGTGATGGGGTCGGTCCACTGTGCGACGTAGTTGCGGCCGAGACCATGGTGGCCCGGACTGCCGACAAGGGCAAGTTAGGAGAAGCTTCTCCTGTGGTAGAAACGGTGATGGGAATGGAAGAATTCCCAGAGGAAGTAACAGTGTTTGTTGCCATAGCTGTGTGAGGCACTGACAGGCGTTTGTAAAATTGAATTGGCACAATAACTTGCAGCCAAGTATCAGTGGTTGGGGTTTCAACCAAAATAAGAATGACGGTTTATTCCTCTCGGAGTTATTCAGGCACAATGGTTTGTAACCCGATTGCTTCGAAAGACCCTTGTTGGTCTAGCTTCCGCCTCAATGGTGGCGGGGGTGGCTCCAGTATAACCGACGGCAGGCCCAAAATCCTTCGTGACCGGCGGAGCTCTGAATCCTCCACTGTGTGAGAAGATCCATGACACGCTAAGGTATTCTACATGTGCAAACAGTAACACACACTAAAAGAAAGCCCCTATGAGATAAGACAAGAAAACACTAACTATTTTGAAGAACAGTTACAACAACCAACACTAGAGCAACTTACCGTTGCAAGTGCAACTTACCGTTGCAAGTGAAACTTACCGTTGCAAGTGCAACTCGAAAATGGAAGAACCCTTTGGGTATGCTCTGCAAAGCGTGGCCTGATGTTTGCCATAGGTACTGTGGTATACCCCCATAGTCACCCGTGTATTTCCCTAGAAAATATTGGCAACTAGTTTGCCAGCAGGCGAATAGTCACTAGGCGGGTACAGTTGATAGTCGAGTAGACCACAACGAGCAGGGTATCAAGCCCGAAACCTGTCAAGGGTATCGAGAGCAAATGGTCCAGAAGACAACTGAGGACCTCGAACGGATTCAAGACCCACAAAGCCCCGTGGAAAATGCAAATGACGGAATCCCTTAACAAATCCTCGATATGTGTTCTCCACTACACTCAGTCCGGATTTGGAGGGGTTATCTCTGCTACCTTTCCTTACGCAACCTCGTTTTTAGACCCTTTGTTAGAGGGGGGTCCCGGATAACTTCCATGTAACTAGACTTCTACACTCCCTATTACAGACTCCAATGTTTGGTTTAGAGTGGCCTTGGAGAGTTTACTCTCCAACCTATTCCAAGGCCCTAGTCCTGAGCTAGTGTACGAACCCTACAAACAAAAAGTCTAATAGATTTTAATTAGCTTTGCTTTTAATGGGCTTTTTTACATCACAAGGTATGAAGGTGAAACTGATGGTGTGTAAAGACTCAAAGAAAAATGAATAAGAAATGCTTGGAAACAAAAACTTTTACAAAAAATGCAAAAACCAGCAACTTTTCACTAAGAAAGATTTCTTTTCCTTTTTTTTTTGAATTTTCTAAGATTTCATGCAGTAAACATAAAGGAATTTCACTCAATCTATGAGCTACTTATTCTCTAAATGCAGTGCAAAAACTTATGAAAAAAGACTTCTTCCTAGCTACTGATGCAACAACACAATCGTCAAACAAAGAAGAAAATGAAAAAGAGATATATATATATATATATTTTTATTTGAGTGCTAAATGAAGCAACAAAGGGAAAATGCCGACAAGCACAAAACCAAGAAAACAAAATAAAATTCTGGCTTAAAGCACAGATCACAAAGAAACAGAGCAAAGATACTCAATGGCAATCGAGAAAGCACTGTTGCTTACGCTTGTCTAAAAACCATAAAACACAATTTTTTTTTTAATCTTTTCTATCAAACATTAACTAAGAAAAATAGGCTAAGGATAAGAGGCCCTAACCTACCGACTGTGAAACCCTAGACTCAAACCCCTGAGAGGAAAAACTTCTCACCACAGGAGGGGATGACTACCCCACCCTGAATGAAAAGAAACCTGACAAGCCCACGACTGTCACTGAAACAGCACGCGTGCGAACGTGTGCTGAACTACAACAGAGCGTGGATACCCATGGGCTAGATTGGCTGGACTGGTATAGGCCGCGTGTATGTGTAAAATCCAAGACAAAACTAAACACAGACAGCCCAGACCTGGAAGAGGTCTCTGGTATTGACAACCAGGGTCTCTTGAAGGCTTGGATGCTTCTTCTTTAACAGAAAAGGAAAATAAATGCAAAAAATAACAAACACAATAAAGCAGACTACGAAAAGACTGTGAACCAGCAAGACCCAGACAGGATCCAGAAAGCCCCCTGAGAATGTGAAATTCTGACAGGGAAGAGGAGATTTCCTCTTAATCTCTCTGAGTTCTACACGCTACTGAAACCTCTACAACAAGCGTTCAAACACAAGCTGTAGAAGGTTAGGGCACGGGTTACACGCGTGCAGGCCTTCTGCAGGTTGCGTGTACCTCTGTGTGTCCTGATAATAAATGTCAAGCAACAATCAAGGAAAAACTGGTATAAAGAACCAAGTTCCCTGCTAGCTCTGACCTAACAGAAAACAAACAAACAAAGAAACAGAAAATCTAATTCTTTGAACTACCCAAAAACCTTCAACTAAATCCGGAACCCTAAGAGTATCTTCCCCAGTGGAGTCGTCAATTCTGTTGTTGGGAAATAATACCCTACAGACTAACAAGCTAGGGATGAACTTGTATGCAGATCATGACCTTAAAGAAATCACTTTTAAACTATCACCCCAATACTCAAACCCCTTTTTCACACACAAGCATGGAAAAGACCTACTAACCTTTTTTTATCGATGTTTGGTGTAGATCCTCCGTTGTGCTTTATCCGCTTGCTTGCGCTGCTCCTTCCAAAGACAATCCTGCAATCAATACAAAACACTATGCATGCATGCTATTTTTCTACCTAAGGGTTATATATTAAGCATAAATCAAATAAAATATATATCACTCGTGCATTGGGACGAGAAAACTATTCTTTTATTAATCTCAAGATGAATCAACTTACAATAATGATAGATACCGACCACCTTTCCTCGATCCTGATCCTGGGCTCCTCCTCTTCTTTGTCCTCCAACTGCTTTTCTTGAATTCTTCTTTGGCTTGAGGAAAGGCTAAAGGGTTGGGACAAATGGATTCGGCATTTGGGCAGAGTTTCTTTGCTATCTTTTTCCTCCTCCAAATAGTATCCCTACCCCTTCTTTTATAGACTAGAAGGAGATAGGGTTTTGGACGAACTCTCGGCCATGCATGGCTGGGAGTTTCAGTTAACTGAGCCATAGCTTTTTGTCCCATCGACAACTTTCCTATTTTTGTGCTTTGTTAGGTAAACGCGGGTTGTAGTAGGCCAGCCAGCATTCCAACGCGTGCAGTAGTAGGCCTGCCTGCGTTCCAACGCGTGCAGTAGTGGGTTAGGGCGTGTGTCACTTTCCCAAGAGGATTTTTGAAGAGGTTTCTTAGCAGATGTTTTGGCAATGAAGGGCAATGAGTTGGCCTGATGCCAGGTAAGCATGTATGGTGCAATTTAGGGTTATAATAGGCCCCCATTAGAATCTTGATAATTATAATGAACTACAGAATCAAACTTTTCAAATAGTTCCATACCTTGGCTTGCTTTGAGACAAACTTAAGACATTCACNAATTACAAGAGTATATGTCAAAATTTAGAAACGAGCATAGAAATCTCAATTTAAACAAAAACGTTAATTTTGATCAATTGTTTACTTTCTTTTAAATTATGAGTATGTGTTCTTTCTTTTGCTCATTAGCAAGTTTGACTATTTTGAATAATGGGTTCAATACTTCATCAAATAATATCTTGGTTGGTTTCTCATTTTCATGAAATCATTTGGTGATATTAATTAATTAATTTTTTTTTTTCATTTTGCATCTCATTTCAAAATAATAATAATAAATGAATTATCTATCATTTGTTTGATTTTGTAAAAAACCAAAATTAATATTTTTCTCTTCTCCATTAACTTGAATCTTCTAGAATTTTAAGATCATATTTGAAAGCAAATTATAAACAATATTTGTTTATAAGTTATAGTTAGTTTAAATTCATTTTTTATTTTTCTAGATTTTGTTTT
>JASDQU010339392.1:491-12484 GCA_032191745.1 Picea mariana
TTGTTGCAGTCCTGAAAAACAAGACCCAACTCCACAACTTGCTTCCCATATACAAAATACAAGAAAAACCTTATCTTCTTCTCTACTAAGGATTAGAATCCTAGATCCAATCTAATTCTAATTAGATCTATAAAGGAATAAATCATATCTATCATTGATTCAATGAACACAAATGATATGAGGGGAAAACCAAATGATCTATTAATATATCATGGAGAATCCATACCAAATCATTCCACAGCTTGATGAAGATGCATCCTCCTTTAGCCTCCTTTATCCTTGCCTATCCTTGTAGCTCCTTGGTTAGGCTAAGATGACTGACTCCTGTCTGTGATGGTGAATACCTTTGTAGTTAGACATCATAGCAATACTCTAAATTCTTCCTCCTCTTGCCCAAGGCTTTCCTCTGTTATCTATCTCTTGGAGGAGGCTTGAGAGAGGCTTCTAGATCCTCTATAGACCACTACAAACTCGAATGATGTGAGTTTCTAGGCCTTTGACATGAATATCCAACTCATCCCTCACCTATCACCTTGTAACTCCTCGATTCTAGAAGTCTTGCAGTGCCGCACTTGTTGAGCCACTATTGTCCAACAAGGGCCTTGCTTGTTGTCCACTAGGTTTCATGTGAGGGCCTCCAAAAATGCTCCAAAATGGGTCAAACCTTAGGCAAAAGATATATTGGGGATTATATCCTATGATGCCTTCCTCTATGACCTATAGGGTAGAAATTAAGGCTATAACACATAGGTCTAGTCCTCACTATCAACAAACTGAGATTTGTCAACGAACCAATATGACATCCATACCCAATTTGAGGGAAACAAAGCTTCAAACAAGTCCTTAGAAGAGTAGTATTTATTCCTACTCCACTACCCCAATTTAGCTAACATTAGAAGGTTAGGCCATTTGTTGCCCCATACTAAAAGTGAATTATAATGCTTTATAATGCTAGTTCTCAAAGATCTATTCGATTTTGACAACATACCTATTTGTTTTGATACAACAACCTCTAAATTCACAATGAGAATTCATAATATATTTCTCATCAATATACACGTTCTTTGAAGCCATATTTTCCCCAAATTCCTAATTATCAACCACATCAGGCTCTACAAGTTTGGGAACTTAAGGTTCATGATTTGAATCTTGAATCAATGTTCATGAGAATTCATAATATATTTCTCATCAATATCCTCCTTCTTTGAAGCCATATTTTCCCCAAATTCCTAATTATCAACCACATCAGGCTCTACAAGTTTGGGAACTTAAGGTTCATGCTTTGAATCTTGAATCAATGTTCATTATATATTATTTTCATTTAGTACCCACTCCTTTCTTTCTGGATACACGGATATTTAATTTGGACTTATTTTGTTATTATTTTATGTAAATATTCGTTAAATTATTGGAATTCTTGCATTATGCTATCAAATGTTTTGTTACTTTCAATGTATATCTCATATATACTTTATGCCTCTTCCATTTATATGAAAAAGGGTTTCAAACATAGTGGAAGCCTCAATAATATACCACTTCAAGAGAATAAATCACATGTATACAAAGATTTGTATAAATTTACATTGATTAATTCATAAGTGGGTGAGTTACAACAATGAAAACTCTGATATTTATACAAATATCACTATGAGATGTGACTTTTCATGCAAAGTTGCTCATATATAAATGTTTATTAATTATGCTTAGTTATCCTAATATACTAATTGTATTTCAATTAGGGGTATGCTATAGTATGAGTGAGTTATGAACATAACATACACACACCTTGTAACTAAATATGTTCCTATCTTTACCAATCATGTAATATGGGCTCAGATCAAATAGTTTCGAGTGTAAGACCACAAGGAAATGCCTATTTTTATGCATAACACTCATAAAATTATGTGATCTAAAAGGGAAAAGGTTTGTTCACTCATAAAAAAATGGGTCCCCTCCTCCTTGGGTTCCTCTAATTGCTTATGTCATAAGCTTTCGAGAGTCAGGATCCCAAATCAAAGGGGTACTTATGGTACTTTTCGTTCATTGCTTTAGTTGACCCAACTGCTTCCCCTTGTACATTTTTTAAGGCGGACTTAACTACTTCAACCACTAGGTCAAATCTCATTGACTTTTTTTCTTGTGAATAAAGGAAGGCAGAGTATTTCAGACAAATCTAGTCATCAAGGTTTTTCTTAGGTTAAGGTTAAATTACTTTGGGAAAACAAAGTAATTCCCAATTCCCCCTCACCAGTTCCCACTCATGGTATCATGGTCGGTACTTCAACGCTTCATCCTTCAGTCATCTCATTGGAAATTTATCATTAAACATAAAACACAATTACAGTGTATATTAGTCACAGTCTTTAAATCTTAATCATAATTACAGACTGGGGGGAAACAAGATGTTACGTTCCCCTCCCCCTTAAAAGAAACATTGTCCTCGGTGTTTTACCACCATATAAAAATATTTATACAGAAAACAAAAAATGGTTATGCCTTTTTCATGTCATCCTCTAATTCACATGTAGCCTCATCTGCTCCAAAGTGCTTCCATTGCACCTTGATCTGCACGATAGCTCAGTTTCGAAGCAATGTCTCCTTTCTGTCAAGTATGCATTAAGGCTCGGGCTAGAAATATCCTTCTGGTTCGACCTGTATCATACTCCAATCAATAACATTATTAGGATCATGAATCTATTTCTTTAACAAAGATACATGGAACACATTATGAGCTCTAACAGTTGGAGGTACAGAAATATGGTATGTCATTGCTCCCACCCTTTCTAGGACTTCAAATGGTCTACAATAGTAGGGTACCATCTTGGTACAATTTACCATTCTTAGGGAGATCCTTTTAGGATTAAATATAATATACACATGATCCCCCACCTTCAAATCTTTATGACTTATTTTACTATCAACATATCCCGTTTGCCTATCTTGAGCCACTTTCAAATTTTGCTTAATTCTGAGTATTTTTCGTTCCATCTCCTTCAACATCTCAAGTCCAATTTTGATTATGTCTATCAGATCACCCAAAAAATTGGAATTATGTACTTTCTGCCATACAGAGCCTCAAATGGGCTCATTTTTAATGATTCTTCATAGCCATTATTGTAGGAAAATTCTACCAAGTTTAGATAATCTTCCCACTTCTTGGGCTAGTGCATACTATGCATCCTTGACATATCTTATAGAAATTTGTTTACCCTCTCAATCTTCTCATATGTTTAAGGGTGGTAAGCAATTTTGAAGGATAATTGTGTTTTGAATCTTGCAAATAGGATTTTCCAGAATTTTGATGTGAACTTAGCATCCCGATCTGAAATAATTTTCTTGGGCATGCCATGAAATCTAAAATTTTCCTTTATAAAAATATCAGCAACATCTATGGATTTATAAGTGGATTTAATTGGAATAAATTGAGTTTCCTTACTCAACTTATCCACCACCACCATGATCGCATCATGTTGCTTGGTTGTTCTTGCCAATCCTATGATGAACTCCATGGATATAATCTCCCATTTCCATTCTGGAATTTGCACTGGTTCTAGCAATGATGTTGGGTGTTTGTGCTCAACCTTGACCTATTGGAAATCCAAACACTTCGCAATATATTTAGCAAAATCCCTTTTCATTCCTGGCTAGAAATACAATTTTATTGTTGTTGTTATCATCTTTTGATAACCCAGATGACCCACATAAGGCCTCCTATGAAAATCATCCACTATTAACTTCCTTTGTTCCATTGGATCGGGTATGTACAATATGATGGTGTAAATCAACAACCGGTCTTCAATGAGTTGATATCCTTTGTAGCTCGGCCCTCTTGGATACTAGCTTAGGTTGTTCTTTATTATCTTAAAATGCTCATCATACTGTAGAGAAAATCTGATCCTATGTTTTATATCAGAGTCACACACAATGATTGTTGCTAAGTGTACCATTTGCACACTTCTACTCATTGCATCTTCCACTCAATTTTCCTTGACTTTGATGTTTCTAATTTCAAAATCAAATTCGCTAATAAGTTCCATCCACCTATCCTGTCTTGCATTTAAACATGGTTGACCAAATAAATATTTCATCCCACAATGATATATCATCAAGACAAATCTTCTCCGCAGTAGGTAATGTCTCTGCATCTTCAAAGCATGTATGATGGTTGCAATTTCCAAGTCATGAGTAGCATAGCAATTCTCATGCTCATTCATCTTTCTTGAATCGTAAAAAACCACAAGTAATTCTTGCAGAAGGAAATCCAAATATAAAAATGTTGGTTTTAGATTTGGATGGAACGTTGGTGCATTCGAGTAGGATGCCCGTGCCCGTATTCTATGATTATTGAATCAACTTTGAGCAACAACGTGTGACACATTCATATTACGTGTTGAAGAGGCCAAGGGTGGATGAATTGTTGCATCATTTGGGTGCCACAAGGTTGTATGAAATTGTATTGTTCACCACAACATCCAAAGAATATGTCGATGTTGTGGTGGAAGCATTTTTGGATTCATTGCCTACCACTACCACAGGGTTGCATGAAATAGGTATTATATCATGCCTCTCTTTTAGTCCTGTGTATAATGGGTTACTTGTTCTTGGATCCTACAATTGAACTACTACATTATATGTTGAAGAAAATGAAGAGATTTTATTCTTCCTACATAACCAAGAAAGTGGTGTTACCATTCTTGATGAATTTAAGCACAAAGAATATTCTTCTCATAGGCCTTTTGCACCCTATAATTCATAAATATCTATTGCTACCACTTTTTCCTCAAAATACTTCAGTTACCTCACAGAAACACATGTTATTCCTTATGGAACCCTAGTTGTGATGGTTGAGATAGTCATGGAGGTTGTCTCCCTCGGTTCGTCTATCAACAATGATATCAAAGTCCTCGGGAAGGTGTCAAACGTTCATGTTGAAGTATCAAAGAATGGCATTGAAGCTTGTATGCTTGTCAATCAACCATCTCGAGTAAGAAAGACAATTGACCACTTCCTTATTTCTGAGAAAGATGGAGATGACGTAAATGATGCACACGATCTTTCACCTTCACCTCTTCCAGATGATGAGTTCATGAAGAGAGTGAAGAAAACTAAAGTTGACAAACTATCCATTGTGGACCACTCCAAGGTGCAGTATGCTCCTTTCAGGAAATACTTTTTCTGCAAAGTAAGAGAAATATTTATAATGACATCAGAGGAAGTTTCACTTTACAGAAATCAGCTTGAGCTTATAGTAAACTTCGATGCACCAAACTACTATGAAAATTATGTGAACAGGTTATGGCACACTGGAAGAGAAGGTTGCAAGGGTGTTTTAATCACCTTCATTTTCTAGGAGGAAGAAATATATGCTCCTGACCTTGTAAAGGCATTGGAATTATCTGAACAACCTATACCTGAGGACCTGAAAAAGTTGGTTGAGGGGTTTAAGGATAAAATGAGTCAAGGGACTGAGCATCCTCATGGAACTGGCTATGGTGGAATTGGATTCAAGTTTAATGAAGAGGAAGATGAGGCTAGGAAAATAAATCTCATGCAAGAGAGTATTGATGCTTAGGACAACCACTAAACTTAGAAGGCCATGTAAGTCTTGCAGGCTTCCACGTAGGTAGAATCCTTGTCGACAGTTGTGAGCGGATCATGAATGAGGTCATCCCCATTGAAAAAATGCTAATTCCATTGCCTGAGCACTACACCCGTAGATCTCAATATTCTATTCCCAAACCCTTCCCTTGTGGAATACTTACACGTCCGCCGAGAAATGTAAAGGAATATGCATCCACGTCAGATGATTTAAATCACATTCACTCCAGAAGTAACAATCTTCATGAAACCTTCTTATTCCCCACTCAAAATAAATATTCCACATTCGCCTCTAGCATACCGAGTATGTTTCCTATGTGGAAGCTATCAAATCTATGTATCCACATTGACAAGTCTGGGAAAAGTACAAGGGGCATGGGAAACCAAGTGGTGGAAACAAAACCATTTCCAAACTCTAGGAGTAATAGTGTTAGAGATGATTTAAATAGTGTTCATAGGACCTTCGGTGGAAAATTGGAACAACATTATGATTTATATGTAAATGATCAAACTTTTTTGAATTTAGCTACAATTCTAGGTCAAGAAAGAGCAATGTTTCTAACTTTTTCAAGGGGATTTCCTCTAAATGAGTTGGATCTCATTGATTATTTCAATCAACAATTTGAAGGAGAAGTTGTGCAAAGAGTGGTGCCACGATGAGCTAGACCGTGTGACTATTATGACATGTTAGCCTTGGAGCACAAGCAAGAATTTGAAAGAAGAGAACAAGAGAAGAAAAAGATTCAAAATAATCCATGGCAATCTGTGATTGTCTGCAATAGAATATATAGATTGTACGTCAATTATGAAAGCACAAAAAATCCATCCTTTTACTCAAGATTTGAGATAGATGAGGAGTATGAGATTCTTCGTGTTTTGGAGTCAGGCTAATTCGCGTTGGTGTTCTTGGCAACCAATACATCCAATGGTGAAGAAGTTTCTATCAAGAAATTGGAGAAAATTTATAGCAAAGAAATAATATTATCAACTTAGTGTGTCTGAGCAAGCACGTGTTTCAGATCCATGCTCATTCCACAGCCCACAAATTCAATCATGTCTTTTGTCGGTCCACAAGTTGACTCTCCAAATTTCAAGCTTGTTGGAAATGGAGGCACAGGGTCACATTGGTCATTGGTCATGGCGCCATAATGAGAATGAGAAGTTTAGATCCAAACATTCATCCTTACTTATGCTTCAAGGATGAATCTTTTCGAGGGATGATTTGTAATAAACCTTACATATATTACAATTTTCATTAATTACTAATTACATCATTAATGTAATAATTATACTTTTAATGTAAAGTCACGTCTTTCTAGACAAAAAGACGTGACTCTACTCATTTATGTGTATTTATACATGTTGTTATACATTGAATAAGACATTGAATAATAAATATTAAAAATTAAATATATATATATATATTATATATTCAGTTTCATGCTTCTATAAGTTATCCTAGCTTGTGTTCATGGAACTCCTTGATCTTGCCATCATAGTACTTCACTGATAGGTAAGCCTTCATGAAATACTTTTCAAATTCCTTCCAAGTTAACTTCACCCACTCTCACTATTGGACAATTCTTCTATAGTGGTCCTCTCATTAGATGATTATGTTGAATAATCTATTTTTCATTTCTTCCTCTTGACACTCGTGTGCCTTTTCCTTGAGGATCTCTTTCATGTGTTACTTTGTGTCGCTCCATGCTTTTGAATTTATAATGGCCTCTACCACTTCTCCGACTGTAGTCTTCCTTCATTGTTGGAAACTAGTCCTTGTTGCAAGTGCATTTGAATTCCAGACAAACTTTGCAATAATATTGCACTTAACTCTATCTACTTCTCTTGTGCTCTGATGAGATTTTCATTGTCATCCCTGTAACTTCTCAGTTCATCCTTCATGCTTCTCATGATTTTTTCTAGATCTAAAGGAGTCTCTCTAGCCCTCCTATCATCAAATTCCTCATCTTTGAAATGTGAGATCTCTTCCATTATCTAGTTGTGCTAGAATCTTATTGTTTTTCTCCTCTTCTCGATATATTCTATGTGCTAAAATAGCAAGTCACTATTAGTTCAATCATATTTCAAAATTATATACATTATTCTTAGACCCATCAAGGCTTAAATTAGCCTTAATAATTCCAAAATCAAGAATTTGTTCCTTCTGCCAATTATACTCGGAATTCGTTGTTAGCATGCATTAACATAAATGAATTGTCAACATAGGAAAGACACAAATTTTCTATTATGCATGATATTGTGCAGTTATATGAGAAATAAATCAAATACATTACTTTCCAATTACATCAGAATTAAACATGCTCATCTTTTTTACCTCTACAATTTTAATCTTCATGGCATGTTTCTATTCCATTCAGGCCTACAGTTTGAACTATGCTCTAATACCACTTTTTAGCACACCCAACCCCCTAACCCTTACTTAGGCTGGTGGGATGTCAAAATTTCCCCTTTCACTCCCAATTTCTGAAGTGGATCTAGTGGTCCACTTCATGAGAACATCATGAATACATGTAACATAATTCCATTTATCCATAATAAATAATATTTTATTTACTATCCATTTTACATATTTTATTCACATCATATGAAATACAATAGTGTATATAAATACACATGGGGAATGACAAGTCATCTTCTTGCCAAAGGTCATGACTTATCATAGAACAAAGGTCATGACTTATCATAGAATCATCATTTACATTATAATGCCTATTTACATAATAACAAACCTATAATATATTATTAAATGATAAGAAATGTAATATACATTAGATATATTACAACTTCTTTCTTAGATATAATCCCTTAGATGGAATATTCTCTTCAAGAGCTTTCCAATGGCAATAAATATGTTAAAATATAAGCTATGGAATCATAAGTTATAATCCCTTAAAGCATCCAAGTCTTTCCCACCTATCATCCACTTCACTTCCATGTGGCATCCACATGGGTCCACGCCATTCATACCAGCTAACAAGAAAGCATGTGTGTGTTGATGTGGTGGTGATACACCATTAGTTGTGGCACACACTAAGTTAGAAACCCATGGAAAAACCCAATAGAAACTTAACATGGGACTCAGTGTTAACCTCTCAAATCTCAACAACATCAAGAAGCCAAAACTAACCAAAATCAACAATCCCTAATTTGTTTCAAACTCAGAGATGAGTAGTGCATATTCGGTTCAACTATCCTATTCAGAACACTAACCACACTAATCTCCCCAATTATTTTTGAAATGTTTCTCATGAAGACTCTTCTTTCTGTAGGATCTAACAGCCATGAATGATCTCAATCGATGGACAAGATTTCTTCGGCCTTCCCAACTCGCATAGTAGTTAATCAAACACTCCCAAGGTCTGACAGATCCAATGAACATGATCCGGTGCAATCAACGATCCATATTCTTTGGAGATTTCCTAAACCACTCCCAATATTAAAAAATCCCCCTGGCCCCGACTCATCTGGCATTCACGATTTAATCAATCATATGGCCCAGATCATTTCAGACTAAAAAGGTGCATGATCTTTAATCAGTCAAACGCACTTGCTCAAAAAGCGCAGTCACTTCCTATTTTCCCTCCAAATGGATCCTTTTGATCAAAAACTTTCTGACGGATCCAACTGTTGATGATCTTTTGATCCAATGGCTCAGATCTGATCAGATCCCTAATCTTGAGTGACAGTTAACAGGCACAACAAAAACTCTGATAGGTTTCAAAGGACTAGGTCCATAGTGAAATCGACAACTATGATCTATTCAATCTCAAGGTTGTGACAGAGAAACAATTCTTGCCCACTCAGGCTCATGCGTTTCGATTCTTCTTTTCGGAAACTCCACCCATGCCAATCTAAAAAATCTTTTTGAAACTCGCATTTTGACCAACTTTCGGATTTCTCCATTCTGGCTATTCCTCTCGAGATTGATTTTATGCCATGACCTATGGTGCTTCTGACATCCGACTCCCGATGAAGGGGTGATATTTATTCTCAGTATCATATCTATAGTGAAGGCACCTTGGGTTGACACACATGGTTGCAGAGATGGACTTCTAGCTGAGCATGGTCCTTACCACAACTCAAAAATTGAAAACTTGGGAAAATAATGCCGCTCCCCATGTGAATAGACTCTTCACCTCCCGTCCACTGCTAATAGATATTCCTTTCAAGGGTTTCAATCCATCAAAATGCAGACTTAACACAAAAGGGGTAATCCCTACCAGCAACCCAAAATCACAATTTAATATCCTTCAAACTTTCCATTTCAGGGCATGGGTAAATTATAGGTCACATGCCCAAATATTCAGGTTTCTCACACGTACATTCAATAGGTGGTCACCCTTATGGGATTGTGCTCAACAGATAGACAAGATTCAGAGTTAATCATTAATTTTTCATATCCAGATTTTGTCACAAAAACATAGTGCAAGGATTAACATTGGTTTGCAAATATTTTTAAACAGAGCACTAAAATTACTTATCTATTTCCAGAATTATAGCTAGCTAGCCAACTTACTAAGGGTGAATTCCTTTCCACCTAACTGTAGGCTCTGCTTCACTTATGCTTTCTACAGCAAGCCACAGCCATGCTAGGCCATGATACCACCAGGGGAACTCACAAGATATCTCACTAGTTCTAGGTCTTAGTGTGATGGATACTCTCCTTCACTAAYAAGCATCAACATAAATTCCCTCTCCCCGTTGAGTCTAGGGCCACCACGAGCTTCCCAAATGCATTCCCARTTTGATTTATTCTGCACAAGGGAATCTCTTCACTGATATACAGTCCCTCATCTCCCTCCCCTTACTAATGCTAGTTTTTGTCCAGAAAACATCAACTTGCGGTCCTCTTTGCTCAAGTTCAAGTTTGGAAAATTTATATGTTTCACCTTGACCACAATTTCACTGGGTAAGCTTCCTATTTTCCTCACAGAAACTTCCCATTTTTCCTTTTGTTCCTTATTGCACGCTCATTCTCTCTTGCATGCATAGTGTCGTGTGCCTCATTCTGTCTCTTTCCTCTCATGTCTACCCTCGTCTTCTTGGTCTCGAACATTCTTGCCTCCTCCTCGGGTTCCTCTACTTGCTTCTGTCAGAAGCTTGTGGGAGTTAGGCTCCCAATTCGAAGTGGCACTTATGATACATTTGACTAACTACTTCAGCTAACCCAACCACTTCCCCTTGTACATTTCTGAAGGCAGACTTAACTTCTTCAACCACCAAGTCAAGTCTCATTAACTGATTTTTCTTGCGAACAAAGGAAGGCAATGTCCTTCAGAAAGATCTGGTCATCAAGGTTTTTCTTAGGTGAAGGTTAAATTCTTTTGGGAAAACAGGGTAATTCCCAATTCCCTCTCACCATTTCCCACTCATGGTATCATGGCCAGTTCTTCAAGGCTTCATCCTTCAGTCAACTCATTGGAAATTTATCATTAAACATAAGACAAGATTACAGTGGCTATCAATCACAGTCTTTAAATCTTACATAATTACAAATTGGGGGGAAACAAGGTGTTACATGGCCGGTGACCTTATACGAGTTCAATAGAAGGTGATGTGGAAGATATAGAAGTTTACTTCAGGATGAACTTCCTTGAAGGGAGGGAGTATGTCATGCCCCATATTATTATTAAATAAATAATAATAATAATAATAAAGGGATCATAATAAATATTTAAAAACAAATATTTGTGTAGTAAAAGAAAGGAGTAAAACACGAAAAGATAATTTAAGGAAAAACACTAAAAAAAAGATAATTTTATGGGAAAAGTAAGATAAATAAAGAATTACATAATGACAAGTGGATCCTAGGGATCCATTTCTTTATCATGGATGGATTCTATGTAAGGATTGAAAAGAAGGAGAAAGCATCATCCATCTTTTACTTAGGCAAATTGAGGTCAAGGCTAAGAAGAAGGTTTTCCATGTTGTTTATCTTGTTCTTGTAAATTAAATACCTAGTCATGGCATGCTCTCAATGGAGGAAAGACTTGCTTCTATCATGAAGATAGGATGGGCAGTATTGCCTTTAATTTTGAGTTCATAAGTTATAGAACACTTTTCGATTTACTCTATCTTTCTCCACTATTCTTTAGAAATGTTGCACCATAAACTTCACAACCATATAAGATAAGAAGATTGGGTCTCAAAGAGAAATTTTTTCTTGTCCCATAATAGAAAGGTCCATAATTTACACCACAATAAGTTTTTTGTCCTCCATATATTTACATTATAATTAAAGATAACACATTATTATGAAAAAGAAGAAATTTAATAAATCACATTATGTTTCATAAGCATATTTATTTAGTATATTTACACAAAAATCAATTTTATATTTATTAATGTTTATATTTACCATTATCATAAATTAA
>JASDQU010339393.1:0-12407 GCA_032191745.1 Picea mariana
TGATGATGATGATGATGAACGTCCAATGAGACCATTTGGTCTATCGGACCTTAAGAAGGTAAGAGATTACTTCAATTTATTTAAAATTGTTTTTCTATGCTCAAAAAGCCTTGAGAGAAGCTTTCCAAGATCAACATAGTTTTGATGACTTAGGAGGTTAGGAAGGTTGGTAATGTGGAAAATGTTTTTAAATTGGAATCTAATATGGGTATAGGCAAGAAAATCCAAGAGGAAGTGTTTTTCATATTCTACCCGTTTAGTATCACAAATGTGACAAATTCTCTCATCCCATGGTATTTTAGCAATGTTGATTTTCTTCTTTGCACTTTTCAAAATTGAGAGGTAATTTTGTTTTTCTAAATTAGGGTTGACCACCTCCTTGTAGTATCTTAATTTCCTTTTATCCACTAATTATTTAACACACCACATATAAGAATTGACATCTTTATGCCATCCCCTCTTGAGTCAATGATAGTTTTTGCTAAAGTTTGAAGCAATTTTGAGAAACCTCTTGTCAACCATGTTCTTTATCTTGTTCTTGTACATTAGGTATTTAATCAAAACAATACTCTCAATAAAAAAAAAACTTACTTTTCTCTCTATATAAACCCTATATTACACAAATATATCTTAACTCAATTTATTAAATATTCAAAGTGCCACAAAAATATTTAAAATGAATAATTTAACTTAAAATATATTTAAAAAAGATTTTAAACCCTCAACATTTTTAATAAGAAGAGATTTATAAAAAGTATTTCTAATTTTTTTATCTTTTACAAAAACTTTCAACAAGTTAATATTAATTAAATTAACTTGAGAAAATTAATATTAATTATATGTATGGTACCATTTATAAGCTAAACCATTTTCTAGCCAACCCTAGTAAATTTAGATAATTCCTCGGCTTGGCGACTCAACACTTTATTTATCATTCTATTAGATCATAGTTTTTGTTCCAACTAAAGTAGTTTTGATTTTTGACTTATTTTTTCACTTTGTAAACCATTTAAACAATCATCACTTTACCTAATTTTTAAACAATCGGCACTTTACCTAATTACTTGGTCCGACGGGATATAAATCACATCAAAATTTTGAATTCCCACAATCCTTATCGGACTAATCCCTCGACCTCCTTTGCCCCGTAACGCTCCAATTTGAGTAAATTAGTACATTGTACGCATTGTTGGTACTCTTTTTTTTCCATCTAGGAAGCTTCTAAACCTATGTCCTTTTCCCCCTAATATATGTCTTTTTGACACGTTTTCCATCCATCCTGGCCTAATAAAGACACTACAATAAAGATTAGGTAATTTCTTGTTTTATTTTTAATTGTTAAAAATCAGCAAGTTAAAATAATAAAAAATTGGATTTTATCAATAATTTGAGGAATAACTTTGTTCTTGTAATCCGTCATTCACCTAGATGGTTGCAGGCCAAACTGGAGGAAATGAGCACGTGGGTTTTGATCCTTGTCTCCATACTACAGTGTGTACAGTGTGTTCTCTTGTAGGTGAGAAAAAGAGCCCGAAACTTGTCGGTCAATGCTCCAATCAACACGGGCATCAACAAGCAATTCTACAACAAAAAAATCAGAGATTCGATCCGATTCATGAAATCATAGAATCATCACTCAAATTAGATTGAACCAACTTATCTAGGAGCTAGTCAGTACTATCATTACTCCATGAGAGTATTTCTAGGATAATATATTATATTAGGCTTTGTATAAATAATGTGAAAAGGAAGCTTTGAGAAAATTTGAATTAGAGAAAGAACTTCTGAATTCAAGTTTTAAATAGACTTTATGCTCTAAGAAGAGCCCTGATTTCCTTTAGTTGGTTGTCTTCAAATATGCAACTTTCATAATTCAACAATGTACTAGTGAAAAAACCTACATTCATTGAGGTAACATAACCTTATAACTTTCTTTTACTGCCAGTGAGATTATGATAAACCTAGATTTAAGAGGTTATAATTGAGTTTGGAATGATTTGCATTTGAATGAATGATTGACATCCTTATAATATGCAATTCTCACAATCCAACAAAGTGCCATTGCAAAAGCCAACAATCATTGTGGCAACACAACTTTGCAACCTAAATTTCCACCAGTAAGGATGTGATAATTATAAGATTGAAAGTGTTAGATCTTAATATAGAGTTCTTTCACTCTGAATGTGTGTGTGTTGAGCATTATTTTCAACCTTTAGTTTTCACAAGTCGACATAGCATTGTTACAAGAGCCTTCTCTTGTAGAGGCACTAAAGTTTAACATGTTTTCCTACCAGTGGAACTATGACAAACTTAGGTTGAAAGAATCGGTTCTTGTTTGAAGTCTTATAGATTAAGTTAAATTGCATTTTCCTTTTAACGACTAGTTAAAAATTTTCATTAGTATTTGATGATCATTTTCAATGGATTCCATTCTTAACTTAAAGGAATGTAGAACAAGTTTCAGATTTGCATAAATAGGACACTATTTGCATAGCTACGAAGACATTCGAAAATGACCTAAAAATGAAAAACATTCCACCTTCGATTCTTCCTAACTTTCACGGTATGACCTCTGAATACCTTGATCCATTTTTGTTTGAATTTTATATTTTATGTCGTACATATGGATATAATGATTATGCTCACAAGATTCACTTGTTTCCTACCACTTTCAAGGGAACTTTAAAATAGTTTATGGGACTAGAAGAAAATACCATTGGGTATTGGGACACCATGAAATTTTTTTTCCTTAAGAAATATCAAGCTTATTGCAGACCATGAGATTCCAAAGAAGAAAATTTCAGGATGGGTCAGCAAGAGGATGAGAACTTAGAGGACTATCTGGAGAGATTTTTGTATAATTTTCAAAAATCAAAACATAGTTCTTTAAATTTTGATATTCTTTGTACTATATTTTTAAATGGCATTTGTGACGAATATATTGATATTATTGACCTCATGGGCTTTGGTGATATTTTATCCTTATTGTTAGCACTGAGAGTCACCCTCATATTGCAAGAGGAGAAGCCCAATACCAATCAAAATGTAATTGGAATAAAATTATTTGAATAGGTGGATCAACAAGATGAGAAAGAAGGGAGTGCGCAGCAAAATGTCTGCAGAGGCATTCCATTGGGCATAGAGTCATAACATCCTACAGATAAAAGGAAATCAAACTGTATATCAGACAAAGAGATATATAATGATGAGTAGAAGCATGGTGAATATGACAAAAGGAAGAACATCCATTATACATAGATCCTTTCTACAATAGATAAAGATTTTCTTAAACAATGAACAATGATTTAATGGGCAAGCTACAACAGATCCTTTGTTGTTCATGAATCCATCAATCAATGGCATCTATGATCCTCAAAACCTGCAATATGTTCAAGCAAGAAGATAACAAAGAACTGGGAAAACAAAGAATACAATCTGATAACAACTCTCATGAATCTGTAATGGCAGAAAATGTCATTACAAAAAGGCCCTCAGGCTTACAAATGAGCAACTAAAATTGCTCCTACTCTCTCAAGCCTCTCTTTGCTCATGAATTCAACCCTCCTCTCCTCTTGTACAATGAATATATATCCATATAGGTCCTTTTCAGCTCACCCATTAGAACTCCAACCACTTTCCATAAATAGAAACAACTACAAACATAAAATGACACATTTTAACTCATTTCTTGCTTTTCATGAGGCGAAATTCTGAAAACTAGGCTTCATAATGCCACTTGTAATTATGAAACTATAGAAACCGTGTACAATATGAGAATGGTTTTTGTATATAAGCTTGTTATAAATAAAAACCTCTCTTGGTTTCTTGAAATGCATCTCCAGCTGGTCAGAATACGTGTCACAAAAACGTGTCTCAAACATGAAATCATGAAAAATGAAAAGATAGGGCTCAAACATTATTTTGAATATCTCAATCCATGACACTTGCATGAAAAATGAAAGAATTTAATGTTTATGTGTCTATTATTGAAAATAGCCTCCTTGGGATTTTGAAAATTCATCCTGGTTCACTCAAAAATCTTCCTGGAAGTCAGCTGGTAAAACATACTAGTTCAACAGTCTAAAACAAAGTTTCTATAACACATTTTGTAGCGCATTTCGTAGTGCTTGTCTAAATTGACAGAGCCCGAGTCAGTTCATAGAGCCAAAGTAAAATCAATTAGACAAACCCTTCCTGACCTCCAAACAAGACAAAAAATCTCATGGAGTACCTAATGACTATGAGGTTGATGTTGGTAATTTTGAATTTGCACCAGGATGCTTGCACCCTATCCAACCTACAACCCTCTTCCTTAACTAGTTCGCAGCGTCGACTCAACTATAGCTTGCATACTCCGAGGAGGATGTTAGTTGATGGTATGACATAATAGCAAGAGATATGGCTAAATGTAGGATTTGAAAACCATAAATCCTCCTTTACATGATCAATTTTATGTGTTAACATCTTGCTCCACAGGGGATGGAGACATCCTTGTGAGGCTCCAAGAACCTAGAAGTTCCATTTGCCTTATCCATTCCATCTCTGTCCAGGAAAGTTGTATTCCTGAGAGCACCTTTGCTCTTTATTTGAAACTGAAAATATCACATAGTGAAAACAAAATCACTGCAAACAAGATGCTTGAGAACTGAGCTTTATTCTTCCTACTCCTACTCTATCCAACTGCTTCCTCAAGATCAGGCAAAATCATGCTTCCAATGAAGCCATACAAGGAATTGATTAACAAGCCAAACTCTTTGTATGTGTTTCAGAAAAATGAAGACTAGAACAAAAATCAACACTTGATTGTAAGTTTGATTTTTAGATTTATCATGAAATGAATACTGAAACCTTGAATCCATGAAATCCTCCATATAGATAGCAACCGGATCATGAAAAGCAGAAGAAGTGAAATTATGACAATAAAAGGTTACCTCAGCCTGATATTGTTCCAACTGAAGATCAAATATTCTAGGCATATTCTCTTTTCCATGGAAGCTGGCACTTTTAACTATCTGCAAATCTGAACATGGATGCAGACTAATTTCACTACTAGTCCTAGGTTGTTTGATGTTGTCTGCATATCCAGGTTCAAACAAGGTGAATGCAGGTTTGGTGATTTGTAGAGATGTCTGCTCAATGTCTTCTGCAAACCTAGGATGGTTGATTTCCTCACAATGATGTTCCTTAATGAATGAAGAAAAAGGATCTATAGTATGGTCTTGAAATTCCTTCATATCCTCATCAAAATATGATTCATAGTTGTCATACATTGGTTGGATGCTCCTTAAGTCAAAACAATTTGATGTAGGGATTTGATCTTCTTCATCTGAATACTCATCAAAGATAGGTTAGCCCAAAACTCTTTTGTCTTGCAAATAAAGATGAGCAATCTCTTGATTCTTCTCCTCAATCATAGGTGAAAATATATCATAGGAAACCTCTTGAGGAAATTGAGAAAAATCCTCTTCTACATATATTTCTTCTTTTAAATATGAGACATCAGGTGCATCAGAGGCAAGATATAATGCATCTACAACCATGGAATCATAGGCACTATCATCGATCATATCTTGAATACCTTATTCTCAGGAAATAGAAAGAGAAAAATTTTCATCCATATCTTCATTAAAATACTCACTTCCATCCTTACTACTAGAAGAAAACACATGTTGAATATCTGAATGAAACTCCTCACAAAAATGCTCGAAAATGATTTCAACCAGGTAAATACTCTTGTTATATGAATTAAAAGAATCGTGAAAATCCTTCAAAGAATGGATACTAGCAACAGGAAGAGATTGACACCATTCATGAGCATGTTCTTCTAAATAAAATATAAACATCTTGATCAAGACATCCTCGTGAACAAAATTATGTTCAAGCATGCATTTATGAAAATTTAATAAGTGCTCACCAAGATGATCATGCTTGATTCCTCCGAATCTTGGAAGATAATCATCCCATTCAGGTATAATTGGCACTAGATGTGGAAAACCGACTATATTTGAGAAATCACAAAAAACATACCTTCGAGCCAAGATAGCTTCCATTGCTATTATTGTCCCATATCAGTAAATTCACCAATAGGTTCTTCCTTCATGGAGTGGAATCGCCAGGTGAAAGATTTAGCCTCGAATATGTGACCAACCCTTGTTCACCATCGAAAGATGGATCTGATTAATGTCGTTCTCCCAGGGAATATTTCTTCACTTCCGTCCCCGACAACGTCGCCAAGAATGTTAGAACTGAGACTCACCCTCAAAATTCCAGATGATAAGCCCAATACCCATCAAAATTTAAATGAATTTAAATGATTTGAATAGGTGGATCAACAAGATGAGAAAGAAAGGGAGAGGGCAACAAAAAGTCTGCAGAGGCATTCCATTAGGCATAGAGTCATAACATCCTACAGATCAAAGGAAATCAAACTATATATTAGACAAAGAGATATATAATGATGAGTAGAATCATGGTGAATATGAAAAAAGGAATAACATACATTATACATAGATCCTTTCTGCAATAGATAAATATTTTCTTAAACAATGAACAATGATTTAATGGGCAAGCTACAACAAATCCTCTGTTGTTCATGAATCCATCAATCAATGGAAGCTATGATCCTAAAAAACTGCAATATGTTCAAGCAAGAAGATAACAAAGAAGCGGGAAAATAAAGAAGACAATCGGATAATATCTCTCATGAATCTTTAATGGCAGAAAATGTCATTACAAACAGGCCCTCAGGCTTACAAATGAGCAACTAAAATTGCTCTTACTCTCTCAAGCCTCTCTTGGCTCATGAATCCAACCCTCCTCTCCACTTGTACAATGAATATATATCCATATAGGTCCTTTCCAGCTCACCCATTCAAACTCCAACCCCTTTCCAAAAATATAAACAACTACAAACAAAAAATGACACATTTTAACTGATTTCCTGCTTTTCAAGAGGTGAAATTATGAAAAATAGGATTCAGAATGCCACTTTTAATTCTCAAACTATAATATTTATGTAAAATTTGAGAACGGTTTTTGTACATAAGCTCGTTATAAAGAAAAAAATCTCTTGATTTCTTGAAATGCATCTCCAACTGGCTAGCATATGTGTCACAAAAACATATCTCAAACATGAAATCATGAAAATTGAAAACATAGGGCTCAAAGATTCTTTTGAATATTCCAATCCATGAAACCTGTGTGAAAAATGAAAGTGGTTAATTTTTATGGGTCCATTCTTGACAATAACCTCTTTGTGATTTTAAAAATTCATCCCGGTTCACTAGGAAATCCTCCTGGAAGTCAGCTAGTCAAAAATACTAGTTCAACAGTCTAGAATAGAGTTTCTGCAACACATTTAATAGCCCATTTTGTAGTTCCTGTATAAATTTGTAGAGCCTTAGCTAGTTTGTAGTGCCAAAGTAAAATCAAGAAGCCAAACTCTTCCTGACCTCCAAACAAGACAAAAAAAATTCATGGAGTACCTAATGGCTATGAGGTTCATGCTAGTAATTTTGAATTTGTACCAGGATGCTTGCAACCTATCCAACCTACAACCCTCTTCCTTAAATAGTTCACAGCGCCAGTTCGTAGCACCAACTCAACTATAAATTGAAAACTCTGAGGAGGATGTTAGTTGATGGGATGAAATAATAGCGGGTGATATGGCTAAATGTAGGCTTCGAAAACCATAAATATTCCTTTACATGATCAATTTTATGTGTTAACATTTGGCTCCACTGGGGATGGAGACCTCCCTATGAGGCTCCAAGAACCTAGTAGTTCCAGTTGCCTTATCCATTTGATCTCTTTCTAGGAAACCTGTATGCCTAAGAGCTCCTTCGCTCTTTATTTGAAATCGAAAATATCACATAGTGAAAAAAAAATCACTGCAAACAAGATGCTCGAGAACCGAGCTTTATTCTTCCTACTCCTACTCTATCTAGCTTCTTCCTCAATATAAAGTAAAATCATGCTTCCAATGAATCCATACAAGGAATTGATTAACAATCCAAACTCTTTGTGTGTGTTTCAGCAAAATGAAGACTAGAACAAAAATCGACACTTGATTATAAGTTTGATTTTCAAATTTATCATGAAACGAGACTGAAACCTTGAATCGATGAATTCCTCCATATAGATAGAAACCATATCATGAAAATAAGATGACGTGAAATTATGACAATAAAAGGTTACCTCAGCCTGATATTGTTCCAACTAAAGATCAAATATTCTTGGCATAATGTCTCTCCCATGGAAGTTAGCACTTTTATCTATCTGCAAATCTAAACATGGTTGCAGATTGATTTCACTGCTAGTCCTAGGTTGTTTGATGTTGTCTGCAGATCCAGGTTCAAGCATGGTGAATGCAGGTTTGTTGATTTGCAGAGATGGTTTCTCAATGTCTTCTGTAGACCCAAGATGGATGATTTCCTCACAATGTTGTTACTTAATGAATGAAGAAAAATGATCTATAGTATGGTGTTGAAATTCCTTCATATTCTCATCAAAATATGATTAACAATTGTCATACACCGGCTGCCTACTCCTTAAGTCAACAAAATGTGATGTAGGGATATTCTCTTCTTGATTTGAATACTCATCAAAGATAGGTAAGACCAAAACTCTTTTGTCTTGCAAAGAAATATGAACAATCTCTTGATTCTTCTCCTCAATCACTGGTGAAAATATATCATAGGAAACCTCTTGAGGAAATTGAGAAAAATCCTCTTCTACAAATATTTCTTCTTTTAAATCTGAGACATTAGGTGCATAAGGGGAAATATATAATGCATCTACAACTATGCAATCATTGGTACTATCATCGATCATATCTTGAAGACATTCTTCTCGAAAAATAGAAAGAGAAAAAATTCTATCCATATCTTCATTAAAATACTCACTTCCATCCTTACTACTACAAGAAAACACATGTTGAATATCTGAATGAAACTCCTCACAACAATGCTCGAAAATGATCTCAACTGGGTAAATCCTCTCATAATATGAATTAAAAGCATCGTGAAAATCCTTCAAAGAATGGATACTAGAAGCAGGAAGAGATTGACACCATTCACGAGCATGTTCTTCTAAAGAAAATTTGAACATCTTGATCAAGACATCCTCATGAACAAAATTATGTTCAAGCATGCATTTATGAAAATTTAATAAGTTCTCACCGGCATGATCATGCTTGCTTCCTCTGAATCTTAGAAGATAATCATCCCATTCAGTTATAATAGGAATTGGATGTGGAAAATTGACTATATTTGAGAATCACAAAAAGCATACATCCGAGCCAAGATAGCTTCCATTGCTATTGTTGTCCCTTATAAGTGAAGTCGCCAACAGGTTCTTCCTTCATTGAGTGGAGTCGCTAGGTTAAAGATGCAGTCTCAAATATGTGACCATCCCTTGTTCACCATCAAAAGTTGTATCTGATTAATGTCATTCTCCCAGGGAAGATTTATTCAGTTCCATCCCCGACAACAATGCCAATATTGTTATCATTGAGAGTCACCCTCAAACTGCCAAAGGATAAGCCCAGTACCCATCAAATTGTAAATGGATTAAAATGTTTTGAATCGATGGATCGACAATATGAGAAAGAAAGGGAGAGGGAAACAAAAAGTCTGCAGAGGCATTCCATTGGGCATAGAGTCATAACATCCTATAGATCAAAGGAAATCAAACTGTATATCATACAAAGAGATATATAATGATGAGTAGATGCATGGTGAATATGACAAAAGGAATAACATCCATTATACAAAGATCCTTTCTGCAATAGATAAATATTTTCTTAAACAATGAACAATGATTTAATCGGAAAGCTACAACAGATCCTTTGTTGTTCATGAATCCATCAATCAATGGAAACTATGATCCTCAAAACCTGCAATATGTTCAAGCAAGAAGATAACAAAGAAGTGGTAAAACAAAGAAGACAATCTGATAAAATCTCTCATGAATCTTTAATGGCATAAAATGTCATTACAAACATGTGCTCATGCTTACAAATGAGCAACTAAAAATTCTCCTACTCTCTCAAGCCTCTTTTGGATCATGAATCCAACCCTCCTCTCCTCTTTTACAATGAATATATAGCCATATAGGTCCTTGCCAGCTCACCCATTAAAACTCCAACTCCATCTAAAAAATAGGCTTCATAATGCCACTTGTAATTATCAAACTATAAAAGTTGTGTAAAATATGAGAATGTTTTTTGTAGATAAGGTCATTATAAATAAAAACCTCTCTCGGTTTATTAAAATTCATCTCCATATGGATGGAATATGTGTCACAAAAACATGTCTCAAACATGAAATCATGAAAATTTAAAACATAGGGCTCAAATATTCTTTTGAATCTCCCAGTCCGTGACACCTGTGTGAAAAATGAAAGAGGTTAATGTTCATGGGTTCATGATTGAAAATAAACTCCTTTGGATTTTTCAAAGTCATCCTGGTTCACCCAGAAATCCTCGTGGAAGTCATCTGGTCAAAAATACTAGTTCAATAGTCTAGAACAAAGTTTCCACAACACATTCCATAGTGCATTTCATAGCATCTATCTAAATTCATAGTGCTTGAGCTAGTTCGTAGTAGAAAAGTAAAATAAAGTAGCCAAACCCTTCTTGACCTCCAAACAAGAAAAAAAATTTCATGGAGTACCTGATGGCTATGAGGTTGATGTTGGTAATTTTGAATTTTCACCAAGATGCTTGCAACCTATCTAACCTACAACCCTCTTCCTTAACTAGTTCGCAGTGCCAGTTCGCAGCGCCAACTCAACTATAGATTGCATACTCCGAGGAGGATGCTATTTGATGGTATGACATAATAGTGGGAGATATGGTTAAATGTAGGCTCTAAAAACTATAAATCCTCCTTTACATGATCAAGTTTATGTTTTAACACTTACAATTTGAAAAAAACTTCTGAAATGTGCAGGAAGTATTCCAAGGGAGGAGCCAAGGATGGAAAGGACAAAGATATTTTATTTCCATAGTCTCTAAATCAACTATTAGGAGTATAACAAAGGTAGAATTATGAAATTTGTTGGAGAATTTCAAGATTGATCTTTTGAGCACATTAAGTTCTCAAATTGATACATTAAAAACTAAAAATAAATAAGAAGAACAAAATGAAGCCTTATCACTTTTTTACCCTATACATAGGAAAAAGAATCCACCAAAAGATTGTCCATTGGATAGTATTCAAGTTTTTGGCATTTATGAAAAAGATCATTCAATGGAAAATTTTCCTTCACTGCCATGACTCAAATCAGTTTATAAAGGTGAAAATGGAGTAACATAATTTCTTTACTATGTTGCACCAAGAAGACCATGGAAGTCACACACACTAGGTATGTCTCAAGGTCATGTTTAACATTTTCCTACATATGCTAATGCAAATTGTGTACAAATGACATGGAATTCCCCTATTCCTTGGTAGTCATGCTCTCCTCAATAGGCCCAAAACCAACCCCATGAACAGGGTTGAGGAGGATCCACTTATGGAAACCAGTCTCCCTATAATCCTTAAGAGTCATATCAACTATATCCGCCATCATATTTTCAACAACCCTATCAAAAAAAAATTCCTTTTCAACAACAACCATATATGCAACAACAACAAGTTCCATCCACTTAATATCCATAATTAACCCGATAATCATATCCCATACCTTCTCCACCATATATTACTCAACCACAATAGCTACAACTTACTTCTAACCAAACACCACCCAAACCAACTCAATTACAATCCTAACTAGTGGCCAATCTCAATAATAAAGTAGAAAGACCTATTTATAATGTTGAAGAAGGAATATTTCACACATATTCAATTGTCTCTGTACAAGATATCCACTTAAGGTATGGAAACATACTTCATAATGAATCCCCAATAATTATAGAAGAATAATAAAAAAAGAGATTCCTAATAAAACCAGCACCACTATTGCACACAAATCAATTGAAACTCGGAAGGATTAATCACAATTAACCAAAACACCTTTTCTAAAGAGGTTGTACTTGGAAAAATGTGTAAATCCCTCTTAGCATGATTTCTTAGATGAATTAAATAACATTTGTGTTAATATTCCTTTATTGCGGGCTATAAATAATATACCATTATATGCAAAAGAAATTAGGGAATTATGTGTTAAGAAATCAGGAAGAAAAAGAAAGGATCTAGCAATAGTGCAAATTGTTGGAAAATTAGCTAGTCTAGTGTCAACAAATATTACAATGGAAAAATATGTTGATCCAAGGGAACCAATTGTTACCATATTTATCAAAAATATTTCTATTCTGAATACTTTAATTGAATTAGAAGCAACTATGTTAAGCCCTAATATTGGCTCATTACCCCTTAATTGGGGCATATTAGATTAGTAATGCT
>JASDQU010339395.1:0-10575 GCA_032191745.1 Picea mariana
TTTTGTCCATTCAACACTCTAAAACTAGGGAAAGAGTAGTATTCTGTCACGGTTTGTTCCAGATCCGGGTGGATCTGTGGAGATTGGTATGTGTCCGCACTCACGAATTTATCCTTGAACAATCATAGATGCAACCATAAACACAGAGATATAGTAATACACAGTTTTCTATTAATGAACAAAAATGTACAAAGACTGTAAAAATACACAGTGAAAGACTCGCTAGAATGGTGGCAGCTTGTCTCTGAGAAGAGATGTCTTCTCTAATTGCATTCACAAGAACATTATTTTACAATGAGGCTCCAAAGTCTCTTTTATCATAAATAAAATCCAAAACCCTAACCCCTAAAGATGAAAATCCAACAATTTTGTGGACCCCGTTTTGGGTAGTTTGGTGTATCAACTTCCCGGGGGCGTAACTTTGGAATACGATCTTTGTTTGGAGCACATGATAGCTCGTTGGAAAGGTATCATCAAGGAGATTAATTTTGGAGGCTCAATCAGAGCCTTCGGCCATCATTGAGAATATCGATCCCGAAAAACCTTCATTTAAGCCCTCAACATGGCCTCAAAAGTTAAAAACTGCTAAAAATAGTAAATTACCAAAATTGCCAGAAAACTATTTTGAGCCAGTTGGGAAAGGTGGGTGGCCACCGATATCCACCTGGATCAGAGAGGTTCTCATTGGACTCCCCATATCCACAACTCACAACTCCAGCTCAAAGGTCCCTAGGTTTTAGTGTTCGACCACTCCTAGAGGGACACCTCTCAACCTAAAACACACTGGCAAGATGTGTAGCACCTACCTCAGGTTATCGACACCTCTTTACTCTGTCACAAGACCACCAAACATGGCATCAACATTTCTTGACGTGTGGACCCCCATGTGCTATCGACGTCATACACACGTCCCCACGATCAAATAGCCGAGAGGGGTCCTAAAGGATCCTTAGATCGACAACCCACATTACTTTGCGACTCCGAAATTTAGGTTTTTTGGTGTTATAACACTTTTGTTATCCAAAATTGGTCAAAGTTGGACTAACCATGATGTATATCCAACGGTCAGGGGAGATGTTGAATAGACTCAGATCTACGGCTCGCATTACTTCACATCCAAGGAGTGGATCGGGGTTTAGCAAGGGGATGAATCCTATGATGGAGGGTAACTGACCTCCAACTGTCAGTCATCCATCAAGTTACCAGTTTGATAGGTCACCTTCATCATGATCTAGACGTTATGAGGATTCCAACATCCCAGAGCTCTAGACCCTGAAGCCCCGAAACTTATAAGGCTTAGCTCTTGTCAGGCATGGCATTGGGTTCCATGGTTCTGGTCATGTGAGGATTTTGATAGGTTCTGAGTGCTACAACCTTAGCTCTCAATTGAAATTAGATTAAGGCTAGGGGAATGAGCCCACAGTTACTTGGATGACTAGTTTGAAGGAAGCGCCTTTCATTCACAGAACTCAAGTTAAAAAAAACAGGTAAAGGTAATTCGAGGGATCAACCTGACCCAAATGGTCTTGTGGAGTCTATCCTATATCTTTACTTGTGGAATTGATACCTGAGTAATCCCTTTGAGGAATATTTTGACCAGTACAGAGGCCAATTCCTTATGTCCCAAATTCATTTACAACCCCATTACTGATAGTTTTCCCTTTCTAGGTTGAAGTAAGTAGAAAACCATTGACAGGGGATAATGGTAAAACTCTACCTCAAAATATTCATTCGGCTAGACCGCGAGAGTCACAATTATATAGAATCCAAACATGATACAATAATATGTCTTCATCCATATATATCAAGGATGTATCTGTATAGAGAAAATACAATCATTCAATCAAACATTTAAATTCAAGTTTTCAGAGTCTATGGAATACCTATCTATTACAGTTGATAGTCAACCAACTGATTGTGGGTGTTCGCCTCTCCACCCAACCATAGGCTCGGAGGCATTCATTCTTAGTGCTATGGACACCCCCATGGCAAGACATGATATCACTAAGGAAATTTGGCAGTTTTTCAGAGATTCTTTCTCTATCATGACCTCTGGGAGGTTTATCAGATGCTCCCTTAGCATCAATCTCACAACCTTCTGTTCAGGTCAGGTTTTCTGGGTTCCCCCCTAGTAATCAGGGCAACTTATTATTTTCCCTTTCTTATTCTTCGTATATCCAGGTTGCACACCCCCTGTGAGCATGGTCTCCGTATTGTATTCCTTCATGTGTATTCTTGCATGCCTTTTTCCTCCCCAGGAAGGTTCTAGACATCTCTTGTTCCTTATGTCAGAAGAAAATCGGGTCAGTCTGGGCCTGCGGGAAAGCTACACTATGTGGTACTTCGGGATGACAATTTTCTATCCCTTCATATAGACCCTCCATGCTTCCATTCATTGGGGTAGTTGATTGTTTAACCACCGGTTCTTTTCTCATTAACTGATTTTTCCTTGGAATCAGGATGAGGCTTATTATTTCAACAAAGAGAATTTGGGGTCATTTTGACATAATGAACCCTCTCTATAGTTTCCTCACTCTTTCCTCTAGTGATATCATGGCCAGTACTTCAAGGCTTCACCCCCATAGTCATTTATTGGAAATCTAAACAATAATACATTTACATTGTTCCCATGCCATAGCAAGGTGATCATAATTAATGATTAATTACAAGTTTGGGGAAATAGGGGTGTTACAATCCCCTCCCCCTTAAAAGTAACATCGTCCTCGGTGCTCTTTCTCAGTAACACATGTCATGCCTTTTTCATTCATTTGCTTTAGAAATATTGATCCTCTTTCTTGGTCAGGTCCTTTCCAGACTCTTGGCCTTTGTCACCTACCTTCAATAATCTTGGACAACAAGCATATTAATCACAATTTCATGCAAAACAATTTATTGTTGTGAAAAATTCAAGAGGAAAATTTCATAATCTAGCACAATAATTATCTATGTAGTTCATGGATTTGCATCCATATGGATGTCTTGTTATCTTAACTCATTGTTTTTCCTTGACATACCCATTGTGTGCATGATCCCAATCAATAGTTTATAAGAATTATCAAAGTCTCCTATTCCTTGCAGTCACTGACCCTCAAGGCCTAGGCTCAAGCATCCCCTTCTCTATTATATAGTTCCTCGGGTGATCCAACTTTCCTTTCCAAGGCTTTCTCACACAGTAATATTTATAAAGACTTCATTGATCCTTACAGTCGAGGTGTCCCTTAGACTTGCTCTGCAGAAGCATCCCTCTGGCTTGTGTTTCCACAACACAACATATTCTAGGGCAATCATGGCTTATCACAGGGTTCTCATGTCTCAATAGTAGCCTTTTTCATGCTTTCCATCTTGACAACCTTCACCTGTCCTCCCTAGACAGATCTTTTTTTTGCCTCACCTGTATCACAGGTATACATAAATTATGATATATTATCATCAATTTCAAATTACGAATTTTCTTACAAATCTGTCACCCACAGATTTCCACATTCCACATTTGTTTTCAGATCTGTTCTTCACAAGAACTAGATTCGCCAATATGGGACATTTCTTCCCATGTTTAGCTCAGCAGGAAATTGGTCTTCCTTATGGGTTTACAAAACTTCTATATCCAAGACCCTTTTCTTCCTGTAGTTTCAACATTCCTCGGCCAAGAAAATCGTTAGTTTTCATGCACATTGTATTTTCAGAACTATGCATACTAACAACCTAAGTCACCTCATTTATTCAAGGGTACAAAGCAAAAAGGAAATATTATTCTTTACGCATGCATCCTTTCAGCATAACAAATTTTTCTACATGCAATTCAATATCAAATAACTTTAATCAATGTGCCAATATTCATGGCCACGTTCATACTCAATGTTCCCTTACATTGGGTTTAAGTTTGTCACACTTATGGCAAGCACCTTGTAATGGTGTGTTGGAGCTCAACCAACCTCTTCACCCTAGGGTTTAATAATTCTCGTTCAATATTGTAGGAGGATTGTGCTTCCTGCTACTGGATGATCACGACCCCAAATCAACACATATGAAACTTAAAAAATTTCTCTTGAATGCCCCCGAGCATTCTTCCTCCATTAGTAACCAGGGGGGAAACACTCATGGCCACCCAACTTCTATTTTCCTTAACACCTCTACAATTCAAGTAGAGTATTGGCGGGTCCTCCTTCCTTAATGGGCAATCCATTGTCTACCCTCTTATGCAAACATGAATTTCCTCAATGCATTCCAGGCAATGTGCTAATTATGAGCACGTTTATTCCCAATCTCCCTAGATTGGTCATTATACCCATGGTATTCCTCACTCATGAATTTTCTTGCAAGGATTATAACTCATCCTTGACTGGTATAGACTTCCTCTCTCTATTTTTCAGATTCTTCTTTCTGGAATCTTACCCCGCTTGGGTAGCAAGGGCATACAACAATCACTCAAAAATTATTTTCATATCTTTAAGATAATGAAATCTTTTCAGAAGGGATTCTTACCAAATTGCTTCATAGCTTATGCCACATAGGTATGGACATTTTTTTACCTGCTATGTCTACTAGCACCCTCTCTGATATTACCTCATCAGTGGTGATTTATGGGGACTTTTAAATTATCTTCAACAATATTTTAACAACAACCTTCTCATAGTCGTCCTCTGCCTAAGGTTTTCCATCATTGGCAACTGTCTTTCTCAACAGATCCAGTTTGTTTCTACACGAACCTGGACTTTCAATCCAATTTAGTTATTTTCCAAGGCCTCACTTCCTCTACTTATCATAGTTTAACCAAGCCCATTCATTCAAACTTAATTATTTATTTATTTTCCTTTTTTCGGATGTACTTGTTTCCATCGATGCTCCTCTAAGGCTTACAACCCTGTTAAACAATTTAGAGCTTTTATGGGGAGAAAAGTATTCCCCCTTTTTTTCCTTCTTTGCTTATGCAATCTACTCCCTGCTGGGATCTTCCTGCTCCTTTCCTTGAGCAGCCTTGGTTAGGCTTGCCCTAACCTATTGGATACATCAACATGCTCCAATAGTAGTTTATTTTTTTTTAGTTCATAATGAATCATGAACCTATGCATTTTTCACATTACCATTCAGTTATCAGAATGGTCAACATTCATTTGTTAGTATTCTGCTCATATTTTTTGTTTTAGAATGTAATATAGGATATACACACACACACACTTGCAGTCCACTACTCAATTCTCAGCATTCATTAAGGTTGTGACTCTATTCTCCTGACAGAGTCTTCACACAGTTCCTCCAAAAGGAACTCCTTCAGCATACAACTTCCTTATTGCATATCTTTCACTATATGTGATGGCCTCAACCTCGATTTAGATTAAGCTGTGTACCAAATATTTATATAAGTGATATAAACATGCATCTTTGTTATGCATCCAGATTATTTATCCACACATATTCCTTGTTTTGCTAACTTACATCCATGATGTACTTAACCATATGCATAACCATAAGCCTATGTGTAGCTACCATAGGTATATTTCACAGCTCACATACATATTTTCTTTAATATCATTCAACTCATGATTGTTCACAATCATTCTCATGCGATCCTCAAAGGCATAATCATTTTGCCTCTCATCATGACAACAGAGAATTATGGCTCATTTGCTCTTTCGTCTATTTATACTAGCCTTTCATGAGGGAATGGAGCAAATTCCCTCAGGTTATCATTCCAAATAGAACTTTCACAACTCTTCAAAATGGATTCAACCATGCATCCATGGTATTCATTTAATCTTGCCAAGTGAAATTCTTGCCTTACATTTCACTCATTTAGGTAGTCACATCGTGCCTTAAGTATACAAATACTCTTACATCATACATGTGCATCACTTGCACATTTAATATCATTCACTCATATCTATTTGATCTTAATATCATTCTTCATATCAAGAAACTTCACAATGCATTAGATCCATGTACTCAAGCATATACAAACATAGCCAAACATTCATCATGGAAGTTCATTGCTTGCACCTTTTCCATGCCATTCATACACATGGACATATTAGACTTCCAGATCCTTCTCCCAAGTATCTTCCAATCATTCTTATGATAAGTCTCATAGAGATACTCATCAATGAGTTTCTCTCTCTGTTGAGAGCTTGCAGTCCTTCACATGATATCTACATGGAAATTTAACAAACATAGTCATAACTATGTCCCTCTTACCATATGACAACAACTAGCAAGAAAGTATTCTTGCCTCAACTAGTATAAATTTATTCAGCAACCTATAAATACCATCTGGGAAATTCCAACAATGCCCAAGGCAACAAGACAGTTGATCAAGATTCTAACTGGTATTGATCAACAGACCTTTTGATCAAGGGAAACCTTTTCTAGATTCCCTCTCACTACTACTTGATCATACCAAGCCATACCTTATATGGATACCATCCACTTATGGATGTCATCCTGACCCATTGATCATCTAGAAGTGCCCCAACACTTCTTCTACCTCGTTCAGGATCAACATTTCATTAATCCTTCTACCTTATCATCATAAGGCACTATGTACTCAACATCATCAACCTTTTACTTGTGCTGCCATAGTCAGATCATCACTAACCATATGATCACCATATTTTACATTCAATTGCAAACTACAATAAGTATATATTCATGTCATATGCATGCTCTATCTTTGTGATATGCATTTCAACATATCTTCGTGCACCAAGCATTATACCTGTTATCACCATAACATTTTTTTTTGGAATACAAGTTTAAGATTTAGCAGAAGACTAAAGTGATGTGGAGATGCGGCTTAATTTGGAGGGCCAGGTTATATCTGGTGGAGACGGGCATAATATAGTGGAGGCACAGAATTTGACGAGGCCCAGTGACTGTAGATGTTGAAGCATCCCAGATCGATGACCAAGACACATATCAGGCGACGAAGTAGCGCGAAAGATAAATGTTCGAGGGCGAGCCAGGGAAACTACCACGGTTTCATTATGTGGACACGTGGTGCCATCAGAGGCATATCGGGGTGAAAAGCGGTCTACCCAAAACTGTTTTTCCCCACCCCTGATATCAAAAATCACATATAAAAGGAGGGCCCAGTCATTATTTTATGATATTTCAAAACGTCCGAGCGTTAGAAAATTGGTGCAAACGCTCCATTCAAAACTGAAGCTCAATAGTGAACCACATTCGAGAATTCTTCATCGATTCATAGGTATTTTTCATTATGGCCACGAAACCTGTCGTTTTATCCATAACAGAGCAAGACCTCACCTCTAAAGAAGAATCCCTAATTGACAGAGACTTAGATGTATTTGACACAGAAATAATAGTCTCGCCCATTTTTGTGTCCAAATCCAATTTGCTAGACAATGTTGGAAAACAGATACACTTCCTCGAAGCAGCCCAAGCCTCCATTACCTCTTACATCGTAGAAGTCATTCTCCCTTTCCCAGAGTTCGTAAACTAGTGTGTAGAACAGTATTCACGGGAAGAAAAGGTCATTTTGAATAAGTTAGGGTCAGAAGTCTTATGTGAAATAGTATCCCGTCAATTTGACACACCCTCAGTATACCAGAGTCTTCCCCCTCAGTGTTAGAGCCCTTCGAGGAAGAAAAATGATCACGGTCTACAGAGAATGTCCCTCTGAAGTAAAATACTTATTTCTGCAGACCATTGTTAAACATGAACACCATTCTGAGAGTCTATCATTACCTATCAATGTATGCGTCATGTTGTTGAAGTCCAGTGGAGTTGTTCCATACTTAGTCAAATTCTAGGATTGGATAACAAGAAGTTTGTAGTAGAAGTCATGTTGGGTTTCCTACTGACGTTTTTTCTATCAGAGTCTAGTCAGTCGGTCTGTATCAATTTTGAAAAGTTCATCGCTGACAATATGCACCAACAGTTGGTAAATTTCAATTCACTGAGACACTTCAAATACTACACACACTTGCTGAGAATGTACTTGGAATCGAATAAGACCTTATTCCATGAAGCTGCATTCATATCGAATGAATGCAAAAGGATCACCATGCTCATTTTCATAAACAATATTATGTCCAGGGTTTATAGTCTCATCTTCAGCACGGACCTACCAAAGGTTTTGGAAGAAATGAAAAGTTCTTTGCAACCCAATCAAGAGAACATGGTGGGAGATTAGATGTTGTTCACACACTCTACTGTAATTTGGGTATATGGTTATCAAGAAGGACTTTACCTTTTTCCCGTCTTTCTGACTACTAGAGTCTTTGGCATAGAGTTCATCAGACAAAGAATTATTTCGAAGACAGAGCATTTTCTGAAAATGAACAAACCATCTAACTTAAAATTTCCTTTCATAATAGTGCCCTTTGCGGTAAAGACCAGGTCCTGTTTACCTTAAATCCAAGCCAAACTCAATGGATTTGGGTTTACACGGTTACAAGGGAGGAAATATGATCCCCATCAGATCATATCTAAGAGAAGATTGATGAGCAGACAAGGCCCCTACGAGCACGGGCATGTGGAAGGATTTGATGAACTAGTTAATCAGGAAACCTGTGCAAATATGGAAGTCACTTTGCAACCTGATCAGACACAACAAATAGAGTCTTCCCCTCAGCAAATTCGGACTCAGAAAACTTCCCCAAAATTGATTATTAAAGCTCCAAAGATGAGTGTTTATAACAAGAGGAGCAGTTTAGAGGCACTGGGTGCCAGTAGTCAGCAAAATATTCTCAAGAAAATGAAAATCACACCATCCTCTCAGATAGTAGACCTACAAGAAGAAGAACCTAAAGAGAAAATGAGTATGGAGATGGTGGAAAGAGTAACTAAGAACAAAGAGGCTGGTACAAGAAGCATGCCACAGAATGAAAGCAGCTCAAGGGTTTTTAGCAATAAGAAACATGTATTTGGCAAGACACCTGGGGCAGTCTACCAATCCAAAGAAGACTTAATGAATCAGTATGTTGTGAAGGGAAGTATGGCCAATAGTGAAATAAGAGACTTGTTTCCCGAGATAGAGAAGATATCCCAGCATAAGGCTTCCCTTTTTTCAGTCAGGGACGTGGAAAGAAAGACATTTAACATAGCAATAGAATATGATGATAAAGTGTCTGAAATCAAGATGCATTATGAAAATATTGGTGCCCCAAACAAGGTAAAGTTCCACAGGAATGCCAGTGACATGCTATATTTAGAATACCTGAGTTTGAGTCTGAGGGTTTCAAGACTGGAAACACATGCACTAAAATTGGATGGACAATTGAAGCAAGAGAAAGCATCCAGCAAGGCCTGGAAAACACAGGTCAAAAGATTGGAATCTGAAGACCCTCAAGGGGTAAAGGCTTCTTTAGATGAGAAAGAGAACATGATCCAAGGCCTAAAGAAGAACCTTAAGATGTCTGCCACAGAACATCCACAGACAACAGAGATAGTTTCTCTAGAGCAAGAAAATGAGACATTCAGACAAGAAGCACTAAATTACAAAGCTAAAGTGTTGCAACTGAAAAAAGAGAAAGAGAATTGGTCACAAGGACATGTAGCAACATCAGATATGGCTTTCAGTGTACCTTCTAATACAGAAGTTGGATCAATCACTGATGGATTGGTTCAGGATATGTCCCAAGTAAGATTAAAGACAGAGGACATCAAGAACCTTAAGGAGGTCATAGAAAAGATGCAGCAAGAGATGAAAATGAAGGAAGAAAGGATGGCCCAATTTCAAAAAGATAATCAAGATTTGCAAGAGAGGGTGAACAAATTGAAAACGAATTTGAAGGGTAAAGAACTTTTGCAAGGAGATAAACATGTAATATGGGATGTTGTTGTTGTTGAAGCTGCTAAGTTCAGGGTTTAACTAAATTTTATAAATGACAAATACAACATGGTTGTCACTGCCCGAAGCAGATGTACTATTGTTAATGAGACACTGGAAAAAAAATCCCTCGGAATGGGCCTAGAATGATATTAACTTACTGAATTATGTGCCCACTGCTGATCTTCAGACCAATTAGGTAAAGGATAGAACTTCACCGATCATTTGGGCAAGGAGGATCATCGCTAAACACAATTTTCTCAAATCGTTTATCAAGGGCCTCCCACCATTTTTGGATGGTAAAGGGAAATTATACAATCAAGAGGAATACAATTCTCTCCTCACTCAGTGTAGAATGGATCATTCAAACGTTGAAGGCATGGAAGAGAACCTGAAGGGGCCCAGTTTGGTGGAATATTTGGCTGCAGACTTTGATATTTTGAATCAGTTCAAGACAATGAAGATCGGGTTTCCAACTATGTCTTACGCTACCTGCATTGACCTGGAGATTTTGATAAAAAAATATGATGGATTACGAGATTCCTTCTGACTCACAGTGGAAGGAGATCGCATGGTTAGGCAAGACGAAATGCAATTTTCCAAGAACCAACAAGTAACTTCTAGGTGTCACTAAACTGGCAAATTCAACAGGAGATTTGAGTAGGATAGATGGCGCTAAGGAAGCCGAGCAGTCAGAGAGATCCATCCCTAGTCTATGAAATGTTTTTTGCTTAATCATTGTAAATCGGTTCATATGCCGAGATTGTCAGTTGAAATTATTATAATTG